>CM069133.1:27626217-27696217 GCA_035221665.1 Okamejei kenojei
TTTAGAACTGGGTGACGGATGGGTAAAAATATGAGATAGGTAGATCTCTCCTAATCTCTCTTTTTTTTACTTTTTACTTTTTTTTCAATCTTTTAACTTCTCATCTTTGTCCTTTATTTCTTTTGTTTTCTGTTTCTACTCGCTTGTCTGTCGATTCCGACACTCTTTATTTCTTTTTTCTCTCACTGTTCTTTTATTATTGAACCAAAAGTATGAAGTTGTACAAGAATGAAAATATGTATTTATGTATTAGGTACTTAAGTACCAGACTACTGTACTTACTTCTAACAAAAATAAACAAACAAAAAAAAAGATAAAGCATAAAAAGAAGTTTAATTTGACACCTAATTCACTTTCATATCTTCAGTATTAAAAAGGTTATGGCCATTTTCATACTCAGAATTAGCAACTTGTTTCCTATTACTTAACACAAAAGCTGTGATCGAGGACAGTCAAAAGCCCATAACTTTCTTAAAAATTAAGAGAACTGAAAGAATTTTTCAGTTATTATAGATTGAAGCATTCTGAAACAAATATGAAACAATCTTACTTGGATGACCTGAAATTAAAGCATATAATTAGTTAGTTACCCAATTGTAGCTAATTACAAAATTCAATTACTAGATCTATCCATTTCTTAAGAAAAAAATAACATTTTTGTTTAAAGCATAAGTGTCCAAATAACATCCACACAAGAATTCACAATATAACATGATTTTTAAATCTAATTGTCATTAATTTATAGGCCAAATTGAAGGAATTTTGTGTTTAATGCCTGTAAATTAATGGGCATTTTTTGTTACAAATTTTTATTAGACGTAAGTACACATTAATAGAATATACTTCTCACATACATTCATAATATTATTAATATTAACAATTATGTCTTATTTGCATTTCTATACTTTTTTTTTGTGGTCGCCAGAGAAGACAGAACCTAAGAATTGTGGGTATTCCAGAAGGGGAAGAGAAAGATCAAGATCCCCGAGAATTCACTGCAAATTTACTGTAGAAAGTTTTATCTCTGGAACAAAAGCCTTTACTTGCCCGAGCGCATAGAGTGATGAGGTGTCAGACAAGACAAAACGCTCCCCCAAGACAAATGATAATAAAAGTACAGTACGGCTCCGTCTTGGCGGAGATAATGCAAAAGATATCAAGAAACAGAAGTCTTGCATTTGAAGGACACAGGATCAGTATTTATCGAGACTATCCAGCAGAGGTCTCCAGGAAACGAAAAGCGTTTAATGAGACTAAAAGTATCTTGAGGGAAGTGGAGAATTTGAAATATGGTCTGAGCTATCCAGCTACCCTAAAAGTCACTTACAACAAGAAGGAACATTTTTTCACCAATCCTGTGGAAGCATTGGACTTTGCCCAGAAGATTAAGGCTTGAGAGGATGCTTGAATAATACCTTTAAAACTGTGCCTCACCATTGAATAAACTGACTGGATTGAATTGAAGTGGTGACTAAGTAAGCTGGAGAAAGATGTGGATTGGAAACTCTCCCATGGATACTAATAATTAGTATAACTGCACTACTAATATAAATAACTAATAAATACTAAAATTATACTGTGGTATCTTTACTAATCAGAGTTAATAATTATCACTAATGACTAATACTTACTTATAATGGAATGATTAGAGTCAAATATAGAGTTCGATTTCATTTGCCCTCTTTGGAAACCTTCTTTCTTTTTTACTAGTAATTTTCAATTTTATTTTATTTTTTCCTTTCTTTTCATTTTTTTTTAATTAGATTTTCAAACAAGTTTTAAATATATGTATCATCACATTTCCGACTATTGGAACTCAAATAATTTAAAATTTAATATCGCCGGTAAAATACTGCTATGGAATAAAAATTCCAAGAAACCAAGGAGCTGGTTAAGTTCGTAACATCAACTACGGAAGTCGGTAGATGGTTAGCCATGCTAGTATGGCTAGCACTAACTACACTAATATTAGATGTAGTTTTTTCCTTCTTTGTACACTTTGTACTTCTTTGTCTAATTTCTTAACGTATCCTCTTTTCTTCTCTATTATAATCTATCATTATTATTTTCAGTTTGAATGGAGTTACAAATTGGATCAAAGGAGATATACACGTGAGAGACATTGAAGGGTCTTAAAATTCGTCTATTCGGAGTTTGGGTGTAAGGTCGGGTCTGTCGAACTGAACCATTGGCTCTATTATAGACCCCCATAGACAAAAGATGCAAGATTTAAAAATGAATACAGGGAATGAAGGAATAACGTTTTGCAGCTGGAACGTTAAAGGTATTAATGAACCAATTAAGAGAGGTAAAGTATTAGCACATTTAAAAGCAATTAAAGCTGATGTGACTTTCATTCAAGAAACACATTTAAAAAAAGATGCCGAGCATAGGCTGAAAGCTAAATGGGTAGATAAAACGTATCATTCTTCTTTTACACACAAATCAAGAGGCGTAGCAATATTATTTCGTAAAGGAACTTTATTCAAACATACATCAACTATAACTGATAATGATGGTAGATACATTATTGTAATAGGAGAATTAAATGCACAAAAAAAGATTTTTGTCAATGTATATGGACCAAACTTTGATAGTCCACTGTTTTTTAAGAAAATATTTAACAACATCCCGGAAATAGCACAACATAACTTAATAATTGGAGGAGATTTAAATTGTACATTAGATTCTTATTTAGATAGATCCACAAGACAAAGGAAAACCAAATCTCATTCCAGTGACTTATTAAATGCATATATGGATACTAGTAACATTAAAGATGTTTGGAGAGTAGAAAATCCAACTGGACGAGAATATTCATTTTATTCACCTGTACATAAAACCTATTCAAGAATAGATTATTTTCTGGTTGACGCTAAATTTATCTCACTCACTTATAATTCAAAATACCATAATATTACAATCTCAGATCACGCACCTTTAACATTTAAGATTAAAATAAATGGTAGAACGGAAAAACAGGGACAATGGTGATTTAATCCACAAAATTTAAAAAACAAAGCAACTCAGGAATATATTATAGAACAGATTAAGATTTTCTTTGAAATAAATGATAAACCGGAAATATCTTCTTCCCTATTATGGGAAACTTTTAAAGCATATGCCCGTGGAATTATGATTTCTTCTCAAGCATTTTATAATAAAGAGAATCGGAGGGAACAACAGGAATTGGAAAAGGAGATTAAACAATTAGACACAGAGAACGCTGCTAATCCATCCATAACAACACATAATAAATTCGCTACACTGAAATATAAATTAAATTAAATATACTCAGATTGAATATAAATATAAATATTAAATTAAATTAAATATACTCAAGTTGTAAAACTTTATCAATACACTAAACAATTACAATTTGAATTTGGAGATAAACCTCAAAAATTATTGGCTCATCAATTAAGGAAGATGGAGGGAAAAAAAATAATCCATAGGATTAAATAATATAATGGTGAACCATTAGTACAACCTAAAGATATTAATGAGAGATTTTTGCAATATTATAAAAATTTATAGTCAGCTAAAACGACAGAAAACAGGATAGGAATAGAAGCATTTAAAAAAAATGCAGTCTGAATGGGTTGGATTCACAAAATAGAGAATCACTAAATGCTGAAATTTCAGTTAAAGAAATCGAAGAATCTATCAGATCATTAAAAAATGGTAAAACACTGGGACCAGATGGTATTGGCTTGGAATTTTATAAAACATTTTATGATCTGATTGCACCACGTTGAAGATACTCTATGAATACATTTATACCCACCAGAAACTACCAGAAATGTTAAATGAATCAATTATAACACTTATACCTAAAATAGACAAAGACCTGGATGACCCAGGATCATATAGAGCTGTAGCTCTTTTAAATACTGATCAAAAGATACTAACCAAAATATTAGCACAGACTAAGTACAGTTATTAATAAATTAATTCACCCGGATCAAACAGGATTTATACCAAAACGATATTCCTCATATAACCTGAGACGATTATTCAATATTATATATTCGAAAAGAGGTATTAATAAAGACCTAGTAATTATATCGTTAGATGCGGAGAAAGCCTTTGATCACGTGGAATGGTCTTACTTGTTTTCGGTTATGGAAACTTTTAAGTTGGGAGAGAAGTTTATTACTTGGGTTAAATTATTAGACACTGATCCAACAGCCAGAATAATAACAAATCAAATGCTATCAACTACATTTAATCTATTTCGAGGCTGCAGACAAGGTTGTCCTTTATCCCCGCAACTGTTTGCACTTGCAGTAGAACCATTAGCTCAACGGGTGAGATTACATCCTGAAATATATGGGTATGACACCAAAGGATACTGAAAATAAAATCTCCTTATATGCGGATGATGTATTAATTTATATTACGAAGCCGGAAATTAGTATCCTAAATTTACTAAAATTAATAACTGAATTTGGATTATTTTCAGGATATAGTATTAATTGGAATAAAAGTGAACTTATGCCAATAATGGTAAATAACTTACATATATTACAACAATTTCCTTTTAAGATAGCAAACAAAAAAATTAAATATCTTGGAATTTATGTAACAAAAAGATTTGATTCTTTATTTAAATCCAATTTCCCACTTTTATTGAATAAATTAAATAAGAACATTTTATATTGGAAAACATTGCCTATCTCAATGCTAGGTAGAATTAATGCAATAAAAATGATTTTTCTCCTGCAATTGCTATATCTTTTACAATTGATTCCGATATATCTTCCTAAAAATGTCTTTAAGAAGGTGGATTCTATAGTCACCAATTTTATCTGGGATTATAAGAGCCATAGAATAAATAAAAAACATTTATGTAAACCAAAAATAAATGGAGGTCTAGCACTGCCAAACTTTATGTTTTATTACTGGGCAGTTAATATTAAAAATATGAATTTTTGGTTAGTAGAGACAGATAAACAACCAATCTGGTTAAAAATGGAAAAAGAAGATTGTTCGCCTTTTGAAATTAGTTCGATTTTATTCACCAATATTAAACTAGGTAAGAAAACCTATAGTGAAAACCCTGTAATAGAAAGAGGAATACGTATCTGGAAACAAATAAAGAAAACTTAAAATCGGAATCTATACCACTAGCCCTTACCATTGTAAATAACATTACATTTAAACCCTCAATGATGGACAAAGGTTTTTTACAATGGAAAAACTATGGAATTAATAAGATGGGCGATCTCTACAGGGAAAATTCTTTCCTTTCATTTCAAGAATTACAATAAATTTATGGATTACATTCAAAAGATTACTTTAGATATTTACAAATTAGAGAATATGTAAAAGCCAATACACAGGAAATTAGAAATAGAAAGACAGAAATTTTAGATGAATGTCTAAATAAACGCCCGAACACAGAAAAACTAATATCATATATTTATAACATTTTATTGAAAAACGATGTTCCAATGACAGAAAGATATAGGCAATCATGGGAAAACGAATTAGGTCAAATTATTAGAGACAAGAAGTATGGGATGAAAGTTTACAACATATACACCACTGCTCGTTAAATGATAGACACTCTCTATGTAACTAAGGGGTATAGTTCTTTATTTAAATCAAATTTTCCACCTTTAATGAATAAACTAAATAAGAATATTCAATACTGGAAAACTGTTCCTATTTCAATGTTCGGTAGAATTAATGCTATAAAAATGATTTTTCTACCGCAATTATTGTACCTATTTCAATCAATCCCGATATATATTCCAAAATCTTTTTTTTTAAAAGTAGACTCTACTGTTACAAGTTTCATCTGGGACTACGAGAATCATAGAATAAATAAAAAACATTTATGCAAATCAAAGATTAATGGAGGTTTAGCTCTATCAAACATTTTGTTTTATTTCTGGGCAGTTTATATTAAAAACATGAATTTTTGGCTGGAAGAAATTGATCAACAACCAGAATGGTTAAGGATGGAAAAGGAGGATTGTCTACCTTTTGAAATCGGCTCGATTATATTTGCACCGACAAAATTGCACAAAAAAACTTATGGGGAAAACCCTATAATATATAGTGGTACACGAATCTGGAAACAACTTAAAAAGGCTCTAAAACTGGATAATATACCACTCTGTCTCCCTATTGTAAACAATCCCTTATTCAAACCTTCCATGCTAGATAAAGGCTTTATACAATGGAAAAACTATGGAATCAAAAGGGTGGAACACCTTTACAAGAAAGGCACTTATCTCTCATTTCAGGAACTGCAACAGATTTATGGATTACACCCAAATATTTTTTTTCGATACCTACAACTCAGAGATTATGTTAGGTCAAATACACAAGATTATAGGAATAGAGAACCAGAAATCCTAGATGAATGTCCGAATAAGCATCCTAACACAGAAAAATTAACAACATATTTACAACACCCTTTTAGATAGCGAGATACCATCAACGGAATCATATAGACACACATGGGAAAATGAAATAAATCAATCCATAACGAAAGATATATGGGACAAAAGTTTACAATACATACATCAATGCTCGCTAAACTCCAGACATGCTCTAATACAATTTAAAGTTTTACATAGATTACATTATTCCAAAGTTAAATTAAATAGAATCTTTCCACAAATATCGTCTACCTGCGATAAATGTCAACATCCAGAGGCTAATTTAACACATACCTTTGCAAATTGTATAAAAATTAAGAATTTCTGGACTGAGATTTTTAGAATAACTTCTGAAGTTATTAATACTAAACTGGATCCGGATCCAAAATTAATAATACTTGGAACATCAGAACAAAGTTTAACTCTTACAACAAGTCAAAAAAATGTCCTAGACTACAGTATAATAATTGGGAAGAAACTAATATTAAAATTTTGGAAGGGCCCTATATCCCCCACAACTAATATGTGGATTACAGAAATGTCGGAGACCCTACATCTGGAAAGAATCAGAATTGGACAAACAAGAAGTTTTTGTTAGAACATGGTCTTCTTTCATTGATTACTTAAAAGGGTAGAATGGTTCGGCAGGGAACCCTAACTGAAACTTGGATTTAGGAATAGATGAAAAGTTATATTTTATATTCCTTGATCTTATCTCCTACGATGTATTAATAGTAAATTATTCCTTTCTTTATGGTTTTCTTTTTCGATGTTGATTTTTATTTTATTTTTCTTACTGTTCTCCTCTCTTTATAAAAAAAACTATTAGTCAAAATGATACACTTGATAATATTAATAATGTATGCTTGTTGAACATGAAATATTGCTATCATAACATATGTTTGCTAAATCACTGTCTAAATACTCTAATAAAAATATATATTCTAAAAAAAATAAAAAAATAAAAAAATGCTAGACACTCTCTTATACAATTTAAAATATTACATAGACTACATTATTCAAAATCCAAACTACATAGTATTTTTTCAAATGTATCTGCCATATGTGATAAATGTCAGCACTTAGAAGCTAACTTAACGCATTAATTTACAAATGGTGTAAAAATTACAAAATTTTGGACAGAAATATTTAAGATAATTTCGAATGTTGTTAATATGAATCTGATCCCTGACTCAAAGTTAATAATTTTGGGAATATTAGAAACAGATCAATTAATAACAACAAATCAAAGAATTTTTATTGATTATAGTTTAATAATTGGAAAAAAATTAATATTGAAATTCTGGAAAGGTCCTCCATCCCCCACAATTAAAATGTGGATTACAGGAATGTCGGAGACACTTCATCTGGAAAGATTAAGGCTTGTCCTACTGGACAAGTTGGATCTTTTCAGAGGGATATGGTCTCCATTTATTGAATGTCTACAGGATAAAAATGGCTCGGTACGAGAGCCTGACTGAAGCCTGAATAATGGAATGGATGAAGAATCATGTACGTATAACAAATCATGGATATATCTCCAATGATGGATAACTTTTTTAATACTCCACTCATTTCTTTATTTTTGATTTCCTACTTTTAATTTATTTTTCTCTATCTTTTCCTACCTGCAAAAAAAAAAAAAAAAAAATTAATGGGCATTTTAATCAGCTTGCGAGTGGGATTTTCTGGAACACGATGGATTGGAACGTTGCGGTTGCGGTGAATTTAAACCCCATATCGGCAGGAAAAATTCTGCTGGTTCGTATGTGGAATAAATCAGCGTTTCGCAACGTTAAAGTTTGATTAAAGTCATCTAAAAAAGCAGGTTTATATGAAAAAATAAACAGCTTTCACTTACCTGTCCCCTACGTGAAATCCGTCCCCATTGTCGGCGTTCACGGCATTAGGAGCTAATTTTTATTTTGCTGCAGCGATGAAATAGTCGGGCGATTAAAATATATTTTTTTAACTTACCGGCAGTCGGAACGAATCTTTAGAAAAATCTCGCACTCCGAGAAAATAAAGCTCCGGATGGCAAGGCAAAACCGCACTTTAACCCCGCCCCCCCCCCCCCCAAAGGCGCCAAAGTCGCGCACGCGGCCAGTGACAGAACTGCAGCACCAAGTTTTGTAACATACCTACTTCCCCCTTATCCTTAAACTGTGACCCCTTGTTCTGGACTTCCCCAGCATCAGGAACAATCTTCCTGCATCTAGCCTGTCCAACCCCTTAAGAATGTTGTAAGTTTCTATAAGATCCCCCTACACACACACACACACACACACACACACACACACACACACACACACACACACACACACACACACACACACACACACACACACACACACACACACACACACACACACCCAACACATAGACATAGACAATAGGTGCAGGAGTAGGCCATTCGGCCCTTCGAGACTGCACCGCCATTCAATGTGATCATGGCTGATCATCCAACTCAGTATCCCGTACCTGCCTTCTCTCCATACGCCTCGATCCCTTTAGCCACAAGGGCCACATCTAACTCCCTCTTAAATAAAGCCAATGAACTGGCCTCAACTACCTTCTGTGGCAGAGAATTCCACAGATTCACCACTCTCTGTGTGAAAAATGTTTTTCTGAGACTTCCGGTGGTGCCATGGAGGGCTAAAGAGTAACGCCAGCCAGCTCCGTGAAAAAATGAGGAAAAAGCCGGGGAGAAAAGACCTACCTAATGCCTGCTGTTTCTACACTGGCTGCCGTGAGTGACGTCATCAGGCGTGCGACTCGTAATGGCAATACAGCGCAGCCAAACCGTGGATAAAACAAAACTTCGATATACAAGACAAAAAAGAGCAGAACAAGAACAAGGCCCGACTGAATCCTCGGGCTCAGGTAGGACACTATCCCAAGAAGATGTGTCGAAAAAACCGAAGAAGTCCAGTATGATCATGTCCTGGAGGAGATGATGAACAAAATTGTAAAAAGTAGAAATCTTACATACGAAGAAGATTCGATCAGCATTTATCGAGACTACCCAGCAGAGGTCTCCAAGAAACGAAATGCGTTCAAGGAGACTAAAAGAATTTTGAAGGAAGTGAAGAATTTGAAATACAGTCTGAGGTACCCAGCCACCCTGAGAGTCACCTACAGCCAGGAAGAACATTATTTCAAAAATCCAGCGGATGCAATGAGCTTTGCCCAGGGGATTAAGGAACGAGAGGAAGATTGAATGAAATCTTCAAAGATGAACTATACCAACAAATAAATTGTATTTTTAGGATTGGAGTGGACTATGGACTTGTTGCACCTCAAGAAGATGGAGAAGGATGCGGATTGGAGACTCGGACTGGAGATATGGATTGGAGACTCTCCTATGGATACTAACAATTAGAATAATAACACTACTAATAATAATAACTAACAAATACTAACATTTATACAGCAGTATTATTAATTAAAGCTGATAACTACCAATTAATGATTAACAACTAATTATAGCTGATTTACTTAGAATTAGGTAAACAGTAAATATAATCACACAGAATATAAAGTTTGACTTCATTTATTCCCCCTGGCACACTTTTTTATTTTTTTTATTTTTCTTCCCCTTTTTTGTTATTATATCTTTT
Organism: Okamejei kenojei; assembly: GCA_035221665.1. Taxonomy (NCBI): domain Eukaryota; kingdom Metazoa; phylum Chordata; class Chondrichthyes; order Rajiformes; family Rajidae; genus Okamejei; species Okamejei kenojei. The sequence goes on from CM069133.1 coordinate 27,636,233, forward strand.
AATATGTATTAAGCATAGATATTATCATATATTTGACCGATGGATTCTTTACACATCAGAGTTTAATATTCCCGGTTAAATATTTTTATGGAGTAACAATTTTAAGGAATCACGGAGATGGATAAGTTTGTAACATCGACTATGGAAGCCGGTAGATTGCTAGCCATGGTAGTATGGCTAACACTAACTACACCATTATTAGATGTAGTTCTTTCTCTCTTTGTGCACCCTATTAATCTCTTAATCTATCCTTTTTTTAAATATTATTCTTTGTTATTATTATTTTATGTTTGAATGGAGTTATAAATTAATACAAAGGAGAAATATACGTGAGAGATACCCAAGGGTCTTGAAATTCATCTATTCGGAGTTCGGGTGTAAGGTCGGGTATGTCGAGCTGAACCATTTGCTCTTTTATACACCTCCTTAGATAAAAAATGCAAGACTTAAAAACGAATACGGGGAATGGAGGAATAACGTTTTGTAGCTGGAATGTTAAAGGTATTAACGAACCAATTAAGAGAGGTAAAGTATTAGCACATTTAAAAGCACTTAAAGTAGATGTGGCATTAATCCAAGAAACACATCTAAAAAAAGATGCAGACCATAGATTAAAGGCTAAATGGATTGACAAAGCGTATCATTCTTCATTTACACACAAATCTAGAGGTGTAGCAATATTAATTCATAAAGGCACTTCTTTTAAACACACTTCAACTATAACTGATAGTGATGGTAGATATATTATTGTAATAGGAGAATTATACACACAAAAAATGATTTTTGTCAATGCATATGGCCCAAATTTTGACAGCCCACTGTTTTTTAAGAAAATATTTAATATTATCCCAGAATTATCACAACACAACCTAATAATTGGAGGAGATTTAAATTTAACACTAGATCCTTATTTAGACAGATCATCAAGACAATGGAAAATTAAATCGCATTCCAGTGATCTAATAAATGCATATACAGATACCAGTTATATTAAAGATGTTTGGAGAATGCAAAATCCAGCTGGACGAGAATATTCATTTTCCTCACCTGTGCATAAAACTTATTCAAGAATAGATTATTTTTTGGTAGATTTAAAACTTATCCCATTCCCTTATAATTCAAAATATCATAATTTTATAATCTCAGATCACGCACCTTTAACTTTTATGATTAAAATAATTGGTAAAACGGAAAAACAGGGACAATGGAGATTTAACCCACAAATTTTAAAATTTTAAGATTTTCTTTGAAATAAATGATAAGCCAGAAATACCTTCATCTCTACTATGGGAAACTTTTAAAGTGGATATTCAGGGAATTATGATATCCTCTCAAGCATTTTATAATAAAGAAATCGGAGGGAACAACAGGCATTGGAAAAGGAGATCAAACAATTAGACACAGAAAACGCTGCTAACCCAACCATGATAAAACATAATAAAATCTTTGCATTGAAATATAAATTAAATTAAATACAGTCAGACCAAGTTGTAAAACTCTACCAATATACTAAACAAATACAATTTGAATTCGGAGATAAACCACAAAAAATATTTGATTGTCAATTACGAAAATTGGAGGGAGAAAAATTAATCCATAGGATTAAATCATACAAAGGTGAATTACTAGTACAGACTAAAGATATAAATGAGAGATTTTTGCAATATTATATTCAGCTAAAACGACAGAAAATCGGACAGGATGAGAAACATTAAAAAAAAAAATGTAATATGTATTTACTTCTAATAAAAATATTTTACAAAAAAAAAAAAATTGTAATCTAAAAGGACTGGACTTAGAAAATAGAGAATCATTAAACGCTGAAATAACTACTAAAGAAATTGAAGAATCTATTAGGTCATTAAAGAAAAGAGGAATGGTATTGGTTCGGAATTTTATAAAACATTCTATGATCTGATAGCACCACGTTTGAAGACACTTTATGAATATATTTATGCACAACAGAAATTGCCAGAAACATTAAATGAATCTATTATAATGCTTATACCTAAATTAGATAAAGATCTGGATGATCCAGGGTCATATAGAGCTATAGCTCTTTTAAATACTGATAAAAAAAATTAACCAAAATACTAGCACAAAGACTAAATAGAGTGATTAATAAAGTAATTCATTCAGATCAAACAGTATTTATACCAAAATGATACTCCTCATATAACCTGAGATGATTATTCAATATTATATACTCGAAAAGAAATAATAATAAAGATCTAGCAGAGAAAGCTTTTGATCAGGTTGAATGGTCTTATTTATTTTCGGTTATGAAAACTTTTCAGTTGGGAGAGAAGTTTATAACATGGGTTAAACTATTATATACCAATCCAACAGGTAGAATATTAACAAATCAAATGTTATCAACTAAATTTATTTTATCCAGAGGCTGTAGAAAGGTTGTCCTCTATCTGCAATACTGTTCGCACTGGCAATTGAACCATTAGCACAACGCGTGATAATTACATCCTGAAATATACGGGCATGAAACCAAAGAAACTGAAAATAAAATCTCTTTATACGCAGATGATGTACTACTTTATATTACAAAGCCTGAAACTAGTATTCCTAACTTTAAAAAAGGATACTGAGTTGGATGATCAGCTATGATCATATTGAATGGCGGTGCAGGCTCGAAGGGCCGAATGGCCTGCTCCTGCACCTAATTTCTACGTTTCTATGTTTCTATTAGATTTAATAACTCAATTTGGCTTGTTTTCAGGATATTGAATTAATTGAAATAAAAGTGAACTCATGCCAATAATAGGAAATAACCTACATAGACTACAACAATTTCTTTTTAAGATAGCAAATGAAAAAAACAAATATCTTGGAATTTATGTAACAAAAAGATATGATTCTTTATTTAAATTTCCCACCCCTACTGAATAAACTACTTAAGAATATCCTATATTGGAAAACGTGACCTATTTCAATGCTAGGTAGAATTAATGCTATAAAAATGATTTTTCTTCCGCAATTATTATACCTGCTTCAACTGATCCCGATATATCTTCCTAAAATTTTTTTTAAGAAAGTGGACTCTATAGTTACCAATTTTATTTGGGATTATAAGAGCCATAGAATAAATAAAAAACATTTATGTAAATCAAAAATAAATGGAGGTTTCGCACTGCCTAATTTTATGTTTGACTACTGGGCAGTTAATATTAAAAATATGAATTTCTGGTTGGAAGAATTAGATAAACAGCCAAACTGGTTAAAAATGGAAAAGGAAGATTGTTCTCCTTTCGAAATTAGCTCGATTTTATTTGCCAATATTAAAATACGTAAGAAAATTTATAGAGGAAATACAATAATAGAAAGTGGGATACGTATCTGGAAACAATTAAAGAAAACATTAAATTTGGGAAGTATACCACTGGCTCTTCCCATTGTAAATAACATCACTTTTAAACCATCAATGATGGATAAAGGTTTTTCACAATGGAAGAATTATGGAATTAATAAGATGGGTGATCTCTACAGGGAAAGTCTATTTCTTTCATTTCAGGATTTACAACAAAATTACGGATTACACTCAAAAGAGTACTTTAGATATTTACAAATTAGAGACTATGTTAAATCAAACACACAGGATTTTAGAAATAGAAAGACAGAAATTTTAGATGAATGTCCAAATAAATATCCAAATACAAAAAAATTAATATCATATATTTATAATATTTTATTGGAAAATGATGTACCATTGTCGGAAATATATAGGCAAGCATGGGAAAACAAATTAGGTCAAACAATTAGTCCAGAAGTATGGAATGAACGTTTACAACATATACATCACTGCTCATTAAATGCTAGACACTCTTTGATACAATTTAAAGTTTTACATAGATTACACTTTTCAAAATCCAAATTAAACAGATTTTTTTCAAATGTTTCTGCTATATGTGATAAATGTTAGCATTTAGAAGCTAATCTTACGCATTCATTCACAAAATGTATAAAAATTACTAACTTTTGGATAGAAATTTTAAAGATAATCTCGAATGTAGTTAATACAAATTTGACACCAGATTCAAAATTAATCATATTAGGAATATTAGAAACGGATCAATTACTAACACAGCAAATAATCTTTATTGATTATAGTTTAATAATTGGTAAAAAATTAATATTAAGATTTTGGAAATGTCCTACATCCCCCACAATCAAAATGTGGATTACATAAATATCGGAGACACTTCATCTGGAAAGATTAAGACTTGTCCTTTTGGACAAGCTAGATCAATTCAGAGGAATATGGTCTCCATTTATTAAATATTTAAAGGGTCAAGGTGGTCCGGTTCGAGGGCCTGACTGAAACCTGAATGAAGGAATAGATGAAGAACTATATATAATAGACCACTGACATATCTCCAATGAAGTATAGCCTGCTTAATACTCCACTCATATTATTAATTTTCTATTTTTATTTTATTTATCTTTATTATTTCTCTTTACTATCTTCTTTCTGTTATAAAATAATAAAAAGTATAGAAGTATAAATAAAAATGATTTTAAACTTTAAAAATATTAAGAATGTATGTGACGAATAATATGTCTCTTTCTTTTTATTTTATGTTATTCCTTCTTAATATGTATTTACTTCTAATAAAAACATTTTACAAAAAGAAAAATGTTTTTCTCATCTGGGTCCGAAAAGACTCCCCCCTTATCCTTAAACTGTGACCCCTTGTCCTGGACTTCCCAACATCGGGAACAATCTGTTAAAGATATATATCGCTGATCTATATTGGTGAGACCAAGCGGAGGCTTGGCGATCATTTCGCCGAACACCTCCACTTCGTCCGCAATAACCAACCCGACCTCCCAGTGGCTCAGCACTTCAACTCCCCCTCCCATTCCGTACCCGACCTCTCTGTCCTGGGCCTCCTCCACGGCCAGAATGAGCAACACCGCAAATTGGAGGAACAGCAGCACCTCATATTCCGCTTGGGGCGTCTGCATCCTCTGGGCTTGAACATTGAATTCTCTCAATTCTGTTAACCCTCGCTGTCTCCTCCCCTTCCTACCTCTCCCTCAGCCCTCGGGCTCCTCCTCCTCCTTTTTCCTTTCTTCCCCCCGCCTCTCCCCATCCCCCATCACTCTGAAGAAGGGTTTCAGACCTAAATGTTGTCTATCTCCTTCGCTCCATAGATGCTGCTGCACCCGCTGAGTTTCTCCAGTATTTTGTGTACCATCGGGAACAATCTTCCTGCATCTAGCCTTGTCAAACCTTTAAGAATTTTGTAAGTTTCTATAAGATCCCCCCTACATACCACATACACACAAACACACTCACACATCCTCCCCACCACACACCGCCCACACACATACTCTCACACACACACATCAGCCCCATTCACACATACACCACACACACTCACACACCCCACACACACCACCCAAACACTCACAACCCCCCCCCCCCCACACACACACACAAACACACCCACCCACCCCGCAACCCACACACACACACACACCCTGGCCCCCCCCCCACTCCCCCCCTCCCCCGCCACACACGCACACAGTGGCCAAATAAATTGATTTATTTCCTGTTGAGGTGTTGTTACTCTGCACTGTGGACTGGAGAACGTGTTAAATTGGCAGCTCCAGAATTAATCAGTTTCTCAAGTTGACATTTAATTTTGTCTTAAAAACCCTTGGAATGAGGCCAAAAGTTACTATCATTTTTGTGGCTATTGATTCCGTAACGAATGAACTCAGGTGATGGATGACTGTGGACAAGTAAAAATCAGCTGAATGTGCTAAAAGTTGACACTAAAGCCAAATGTTGAAGACACAGGAACGGCAGATGCTGAAACCTGGAGGAAAATACAAATTTCTGGAGGAGTGACGAAAGTATGGAAGGTGAAGGTGACGTTTTCCCCTTTTCCTTCGCTCCATAGATGCTGCCTCACCCGCTGAGTTTCTCCAGCACCTTTGTCTACATTAGATTTTTCCAGCATCTGCAGTTCCTTCTTAAACAGTTTGGAAGGTTGTCAAAGTATTCAGTGGATTATGGATCATCAACAGAGATAGATGGAGAAATGGCATACCAGTCGGTGGTTTAAACCAGCATGTGCAGTTCCTTCTCACACATGTTGCAGCAGTACAGGACTTTGGTTGGGTAACATTTGGCATCGGGTTACCCTATTACTGGGAGGATGTGGAGGCATGGAAAGGGTGCTAAAACGATTTACCCGAATGCTGCCTGGGTTAGTGGGTAATCATTATAAGGAGATTGGACAAACCTGGTTTGTTTTCTCTGGAACAATCCTTCTCTGGACGTTGAGGAGAGACCCGATAGAGGTTTATAAAATTATGAGGCATAGATAGGGTAGACAGTCAGAACCCCAACCCCCCGCCCCCAGGGTGGAAATGCCAAGGCCAAGGGGGAATATTTCTGAGGTGTGAGGGGCAAAGTTGAAAGGAGGTGTGCGGGGCAAGTTTTTTTTTCACATAGAGAGTGGCGAGCGCCTTGAATGCACTGCCAGGGGTGGTGTTGCCGGCAGGTATGAGTGTCACTAAAGAGGCTTTTGAATGAGCACATAACTATGCAGGAAATGGAGGGACATGGGTTACTTGCAGGCAGGGGAGATTAGTTTATCTTGGCTTCATGTTGGGCATGGACATTGTGGGCCGAAGGGCCTGTTCCTGTGCTGTACTGCTCTGTGTTACATTCAAGAAATGGCAGCAACGTTTGACAGTGTTCAGTAAAGACCAATCATTCGACGATTGCATTGGTGCTGCCTCCTGCACCCACACACAACTCACTGACTTCATCCATTTCGCCACTAACTTCCATCCGGCACTCAAATACACCTGGACCATTTCCGGCATCTCCCTACCATTTCTAGACCTCACTATCTCCATCGCAGGTGATAGACTCCTGACCGACATCCACTATAACCCACTGACTCCCATGGCTGTCTAGACTACACTTTTTCCCACCCTGCTTCCTGTAAGAACTCCATCCCCTACTCCCAATTCCTCCGTCTACGCCGCATCTGCACCCAGGATGAGGTGTTCCACACCAGGGCATCGGAGATGTCCTCATTCTTCAGGGAACGGGGGTTCCCCTCTTCTACTATAGATGAGGCTCTCACCAGGGCCTCTTCTATACCCCATAACTCTCCTCTCACTCCCCATCCCCCCACTCGTAACAAGGGCAGAGTCCCCCTTGTCCTCACCTTCCACCCCACCAGCCGTCACATACAACAAATAATCCTCTTACATTTTCGCCACCTTCAACGGGATCCCACCATTGGCCACATCTTCACATCTTCTGGTAGACTCACTGTTGTGGATGTTAAACTGTGTTAAGTGTTTTGTTATTTTATTCTATGTTATGACTGCAAGGTATACAATTTCGTTCAGACTGAAATGTTTGAATGACAATAAAGGATACTTAATAACTTAACTTAATCTCTTCCCCTTTCGGCTTTCCGTAGAGACTGCTCCCTCCGTAACTCCCTGGTCAATTCGTCCCTTCCCACCCAAACCACCCCCTCTCCGGGCACTTTCCCTTGCAACCGGAGGAAATGCTACACTTGTCGCTTTACCTCCCCCCTTGATTCCATTCAAGGACCCAAGCCGTCTTTCCAGGTGCGGCAGAGGTTCACCTGCACCTCCTCCAACCTCATCTATTGCATCCGCTGCTCTAGATGTCAGCTGCTCTATATCGGTGAGGCCAAGCGTAGGCTTGGCGATCGCTTCGCCCTACACCTCCGCTCAGTTCGCAATAGCCAACCTGATCTCCCGGTGGCTCAGCACTTCAACTCCCCCTCCCATTCCGAATCTGACCTTCCTGTCCTGGGCCTCTTCCATGGCCAGAGTGAGGACCACCGTAAATTGGAGGAGCAGCACCTCATATTTCGCTTGGGCAGTTTACACCCCAGCGGTATGAACATTGACTTCTCCAATTTCAGGTAGTCCTTGCTTTCTCCCTCCTTCCCCTCCCCTTCCCAGCTCCCCCACAGACCACTGTCTCCGCCTCTTCCTTTCTTCTCACAACCCCCCCCACATCAGTCTTAAGAAGGGTCTCGACCCGAAACGTCGCCTATTTCCTACGCTCCATAGATGCTGCATCACCCGCTGAGTTTCTCCAGCATTCCTGACTATCATCAGTGACTAGGTAAAATTGTATGAACTTCTTTGACCGTACACCTTTTTCTGAGTCCTTTGTAAGCTAATCTTGCAATCAGTATTGCTCTGAATAGTGGCAATTAAACAAAATGGCAAGGTGATCTAAATGAAAGTGAATTAAATAAAGAGTCACGGTCATACAGTGTGTAAACGGGCCCTTTGTCCTAACTTGCCAACGTCGACCAACATGTCCCATCTACACTGGTCCCACCTGCCAGCGTTTTGGCACATATCCCTCTAAACCTGATCTATCCGCTTTACCTGTCCAAACATTATGATAGTATCGGCCTCAACTACCTCCTCCGGCAGCTTGTGGAATTTAGCTGTTAGCTTCCTTTTAATTTAGTTTAGAAGCACGGCATGGAAACAGGCCCTTCTGCCCACAGAGTCCACACCGACCAGCGATCCCAGTTTCACATCCGACACAATACGGGCAATTTACAGAAACCAATTAAGCCTGCACTTCTTTGGAGTGTGGGAGGAAACCGGAGCACCGGAGGGAACCCACGCGGTCACAGAACATACAAACTCCATATAGACAGCCCCCATAGTCAGTATCGAACATGGGTCTCTGCCGCAGTGAGGCGGCCACTCTACCGTTGCGCCACCGTGCTGTCTAATGGATTTCAAATATTTACTGAAGTGATTAAAATAGGCTTTCAATTTACATACTGTTCATCGCTGTTGTTTGCCAGTTTGCAGAATTGCTGCTGGTGAGATAATAAAGAGATCATCCGGTATTTTGGCATCTTACAAGCTTGCAGATGGCACAAATGTAGTGGGCAGGAACAATGAGGAGATGGAGCACAAGGAGGTGGGTAGAAAGCTTAGAAACATGGTGCCAAGACACCAAAGCTCCCAGGATGCACTGCATAGTGGGGGTGGGGGGGGGGGGGTTCTCCCTGTTGGTTTGCTTCCGGGCCTGGCAAAGATGACCATTGCGGGTCCAGGCAGTCGTGGGTTCTGCCCGAGTCGACTGCCTGCGTGGCCTAAGTGTCCCTGTGAAGGAGCACACGGTGTCAATAGACAATAGGTGCAGGAATAGGCCATTCAGCCCTTTGAGCCAGCACCGCCATTTAATGTGATCATGGCTGATCATCCCTAATCAGTATCCCTTTCCTGCCTTCTCCCCATATCCCCTGACTCCGCTATCTTTAAGAGCCCTATCTAACTCTCTCTTGAAAGTATCCAGAGAACCGGCCTCCACCGCCCTCTGAGGCAGAGAATTCCACAGACTCACAACTCTGTGTGTGAAGAAGTGTTTCCTCGTCTCCGTTCTAAATGGCCTACCCCTTATTCTTAAACTGTGGCCCCTGGTTCTGGACTCCCCCAACATCGGGAACATGTTTCCTGCCTCTACCGTGTCCAAACCCTTAACCCATGGGGATTCTGGAGGCCTTCCATGAACGCAGGTCGCCTCTAGTGGTCGAGTGTATTGCAGATAAAGTTGACTATATTTTAAATCTGATACATGTTTGTAAATCAGATTGTATATCAGATTGTGGTTTGTAAACTGCCAATGGCAGTCTTGATTTATTACTATTCTGTATGCCAGCACCGCCGTTCAATATGATCATGGCTGATCATCTAATATCACTACCCCGTTCCTGATTTTTCCCCATATCCCTTTAGCCCCAAGAGCCAAAACTAACTCACACCCAGTGAGTTGGCCTCCACTGCCTTCTGTAGCAAAGACTTCTGCAGATTCACAACTCTCCCCCAACATCGGGAACATTTTTCCTGCATCTTGCCTGTCCAATCCTCTAAGAATTCTATATGTTTCTATAAGATCCCCTCTCACCCTTCTATATTCCAGCGAGTACAAGCCCAGTCGACCCGTTCTTTCAATTAGAAACTTGTGTATAATTGAATGAAAGCTGTTTGTTAAAAAAGTGCTGCATGAGTCAAACGGTAGACCCGGCAGGCTGCCGCGAACAAAGACCTGGTGGCAGGCCTGGTTCACCGCTGTTAAGGATCACCCAGCAGGCCACTGCGAACAAGGACCTCACAGGTCTGGTACCCTTCTGCGAAGAAGGACCCAGCGGGCTGCTGCCTGCGGGGTCGGGAGGCGGGGGGTGAGAAGAGAAGCTCGGAAGCCATCAAACTCATCCAGAGAGTCAAGGAGGACGTAGGATTAGAGGAGTGGGCCGGTAGGATTATCAAGGGCTTGGACAAGCTAGAGGAAAAAAGTAAAGCAGGAAACATGTTCCCGACGTTGGTGGAGTCCAAAACTACGGGCCACAGTTTAAGAATAAGGAGTAAGCCATTTAGAACAGAGACGAGGAAACACTTTTTCTCACAGAGAGTTGTGAGTCTGTGGAATTCTCTTCCTCAGAGAGAGGTGGAGGCAGGTTCTCTGGATGCTTTCAAGAGAGAGCTAGATAGGGCTCTTAAAAATAGCGGAGTCAGGGGATATGGGGAGAAGGCAGGAACTGGGGTACTGATTGGGGATGATCAGCCATGATCACATTGAATGGCGGTGCTGGCTCGAAGGGCCAAATGGCCTACCTACTCTTGCACCTATTGTCTATTGGGAGGGACCAAGGTATTGCCTCCAGAGTCAGCTGGAGGAGGCGCCCCATGTGACACAGAGGCAGTCGGGCGAGGAGGGGGACGTCGGTACATAGTTGGTCGAGGGCGACAGAGGAGGCCCTGTGGCAGCATGGGGCTTACCTGTATCGGGGGCACTCCAGTACATCCAGTCTGTGGACAGGACTTTAGACTTTTAGTCTTTTGTAAACCGGTGCAAGAATTTCACTGTGCAGTGCATACGTGACAATTGTTTGGAAGGGCAAGCCTTATCCTTGATTGTGCCCCTGGCCTTGCCGAGGCAGCGTGAAGTGTAGATGGAGTCAACGGAAGAGCGGTTGATTTATGTGATGGTCTGGGGGATTACGTCCACAATTCTCTCCAATCCCTTGCGGTCTTGGACGGAGCTGTTCCCAAACCATGCGGTGTTCCGTCCTGATAAAAAATGCTTTCAAAGGCACATCTGTGGAAGTTGGTGATAGCTTGCAAAGTTTTTCAGTTTAGTTTATTGTACCGAGGTGCAGTGAAAAGCTTTTGTTGCGTGTTATCCAGTCAGCAGAAAGCCAATAATTGATTACAATCGTGCCATTTACGGTGTACAGATACACGATAAGGGAACGAGGAGGCCCGCCACCGGCTACGGGAGTCAAGATCATCCCGTCAACTGAAGGTTAGATGCCTCCAACCGCTGTAGGACAAAGAAGGGTGAGAATTATCTTTTTTTTTCTGCCTTCCATCACAGTGAGGAAAGTGGAGGAGTCACTGTGGTGGATGTTTATGTTAAAATGTATTTTGTGTGTTCTGTTACTTTTTATTAGTATGACTGTATGGGAAATAAAATTCCTCGTACTTGGCTGATAAAGTATGATTATGATTATAACATTTAGTACAAGGTAAAGCCAGAAAGGTCCGATCAAGGATAGTCCGTGAGTCACCAAAGAGGTAGGTCCACTGTATCTCAGTACATGTGACAATGATAAATCAATAACAATATTGGAATCATCTGTGTAATAAATAAAGCACAGAGTGTGTTCAAATGAAGTGATTCCATTTTTTTTTTTAATAAACCACAATAGGAACATATAGAAGCCATTTGCACTTTTGAAAAGTGAGTGGATTTACAAATCATTTTCATGTCAGTGGGACACACAACAGTTTTTTGACCAATTTAAGATTTCATATACAATAAACTGCCTTGTTTACAAACTAAAATTGTACAAAGTAAATCAGATTGTGAAGAGCGTTAGCTGACCCTAATTATTGTAGATTATGTTAGAAACCATCTAGTTATATACAAAATGTGGAATGTTGAACAAATGTAGCTCTTTTTCAAAACAGCACAGACTTACTCAAAAATAAAGGGCAATGGTCCAAAATGTATCAGGAACTGTGGGAACCAAGTATAGTGGCTACTTTGGTTCGATTCATATTTGTTCTAATCAAGGACGTGTTCAACTATATACAATCTTTAGAAAAACCATCAGAATAAATAAATTACATAATAAATATGGGAATGTTTAAGAATTTCCAATTTGTGGTTTAATGATGGAGCTGAATTACCACCTTTCATGAGTTGGCCATCATTAGCAATCCATTGGTTACTTGAAGGACCGCTAACCGATAATCAGTTGACAAACTGGCCATAAACACAAAAAAAAACTGTATAACCTTTGATTAGATAAAAAAAAAATCAAAGTGACACAAAGCGTCTTTCCACACAGTCAACATTGTTATAGGATATTGCTTATCAAAATCTGTAAGACAGCATTTAATATTTAACAAATCTATTGACATGATCCAATCTAACAGATGAATGAGGTGAAATTTGGTTTGAAAATTATTCTCTAGGTTATGCAAAAATCAGTCCATTTTAATTTTAGGGATTCAGTGCGGAAACAGGCCCTTCGGCCCACCGAGTCCGCACCGACCAGCGATCCCCGCACATTGACACTATCCTGCACACACTAGGGACAATTTACACTTACGCCAAGCCAATTAGCCTATCAACCTGTACTCGTTTGGAGTGTGGGAGGAAAACCGAAGATCCCTATAAAACCCCACGCAGGGAGAATGGGGAGAAGGTACAAACTCTGTAGAACGTACACCCGTAGTTGGGATCGAACCCGGGTCTCCAGCGCTGCAAGCGCCGTAAGGCAGCAACTCTACTGCTGCGCCACCGTGCCGCCCCCTGAATTCTAGATGCCTCAGATTAGATCTGAAAATTTGAAAATTCAAATGTGAAATGGGCAAGGTCCTTTCACCAAGAATGTAATCAGATGGTAGATACACAATGCAAATCTCTTAAACAATCATCCGACATGATCACCAAATTCATGAAAGGCAATTAATTCTAGCTTGGAACAAAAAAATGTATTAAAAACTTCAATGCAGACCAATAGGTTATTTCATTGAAATACAATGTACACGTTTGTATATATTCTGATATAATACTACCAAGCTGCTGAAATGATATTATTCCCCATCAGGGCAAATTAATAAAACCAATTTCCACACTTTTAAAAACCATGCCTGGGTTACAAAAAACTTTATATAGGATTTTTTGTCAGCAATCAATGCAACTTGTGATCTTGCATCTATCTTTTTTTAAATCTTTGATGTTCTCAAAACCCACGACAAACCTTTATACCAATCATCTTAACGGGAATGCTGCTACAGGTTACCTTTTTAGTTGAGTTCAGTTTAGAGGCACGGCGCGAAAACAGGCCCTTCGGCCCACCGAGTCCGCACCGACCAGCGATCCCCGCACACTAACACTACCCTACGCACACTCGGGACAATTTACATTTATATCAAGCCAATTAACCTTCAAACCTGTGCGTCTTTGAAGTGTGGGAGGAAACCAAAGATCTCGGAGAAAACTCATACAGGTCATGGGGAGAACCTACAGATTCAGTGCAGGCAGCACCCGTGGTCGGGATCGAACCCGGGTCCTTGGCGCTGCAAGGCAGCAACTCTACCGCTGCGCCACCGTGCCTCCCACCTGTGCTCAAGAACAAGCCGTTGAGATTTGCTGTGACTTGTTGGAACTACCCAAGTAGGGATTTTTTTTAATTGGTGCATACAAATGTTACCGCTAAACCTTTAGAGCTACTTTGTTGAACAATTTGATTCCACCAGTGTGAGAAAAGACCCTCCAGCATCATTCTGGGGATAATCAAAGGGTTTCCCTTTGACAATATTTAGAATAGACCTTTTATGAAATAAACCAACTCGTGTAATGCCCACAGATGCTGTGTGACCTGCTTAGTTCCTCCAGCAGCGCGTTTGTTGCTCATTTAATGCTCATTTGGGAATATACATTTTACAGTTAAGTTGAGCTCTTCAAAGGCAAGCATGTTACCAAATTCATTATATTAGACCTACACCCTCTTCACTAAATAGGCTTACAGTATTGCTTCTTCGCAGAGTTTTTTCAAATCTGCATTTAAAGAGATAGGTTCTTGGTCTCCTATGGCACTTTTTACTATGATTCACAAACCTGATCAATAGGCATCAGTATTGTTAATTATATCTTTTTTTTTAGTAAAGATAGAAAGTTTTTATTTAAAACATTGGCCCAATGCACTAGAAATGATAAGTGTAATAAAATAATATTCTCAGAGTAGTGGGCAGCATAACCACAACCCTCTCTTGTTGCGAAGGGACTAAGAAAACCCTTTTAGTGACTCTGTTCTTGAAGTCCAATTCACAATTCAAAACGTTCTTGTTGAAATAAATCCATCCTAGGTAGCTTGAAGGGCCTGTCCCACTTTCACGACCTAATTCACGACCCTGCCCAGTTTGCCCTTGACTCGTCATCACAAGTCTTAAGGTCGTAATGCTAGTCGTAGGTACTCGTAGCATCTAGTAGGCCGGGCGTTTTTTCGAGCCTGATGAAAAATGTCCACGAGTAAGAAAGGGTCGTGAAAGTGGAACAGGCCCATTCAATTAAGCTGCTTCTTTTCCCCATCCCACTCACAGCAATGACATCTCTGTCATCAAACCATGCCATCAAAGACTCACTTTGGTAACCTAGCCCCACACCGACACCAGTTCTTGTCAGCTATATTCCCACCAAGGTCGCCGAAATTGGAATATGCTCGAACCATACATCTACCCATTCGTCTAAACAAAGTACATACATCCATTGGCCAGCCCTTGCACATCTTACCCAGTGGTTTCAGCGTTTTAACAATTATACAAAGGTGATTAAAAATAAAAGGCTTAAATCTATGGAACAGATAGCCCTGCCACCTGTCCGAGCTAAAATCAGGCTCACTATTCAAGCCGTGTACAGTTTCTTTAGTAATATATAAGATTATCCAAAAATAAAACCTAAAATCTGTACAGAAAAGCACACAGGTTTGTTCATATTAAGAGTGATTTTTGATGTTTTGACTATGTTAATTCTTCACCCTGCATCTGCACCTCTATCATTGTACAGTGGTCATGCCCCTTATACCAAAGCTCTACATTGCCCAATACATTATTATACAGCCTAAACTCATCGCCAGAATTTCGAACCGTCCACTGATTCCTCCCTCATCTCCAAGTACAAAAAGTGATATCAGCTGTTTTTTTTTTTTTTTTTTTTTTGCTACAGAATTACTTATAGAAAAAAATTGATCACATTGGTTTTGATTTCTTCTCGTCATCCACAATTCATCATTAGGATGCCACTTCCCTCAGGATTATCAAGTCCACCGCATGCTGGAACGTCTTCAATAGTGACACTGCCTGTCCATGCTCAATGTTCATAAAATTGTACCCATTAGCCTGCAAAAGAAACACATTGGCATTTTTGGTATTAACAGCAAAACACCATTTGATGCACCAACATCCCAATGTACGGGAACTAGAAGTCTGAAGAAGGTTCTCCACCCGAAACCGTCACCTATTCCTTTTCGCCAGAGATGCTGCCTGTCCCGTTGAGTTACTCCAGCATATTGTATCTATCTACAGAAGCTAGAAGTCTGAAGAAGGGTCTCGACCTGAAACGTCACCTTTTCCTTTTCGCCAGAGATGCTGCCGGTCCCGTTGAGTTACTCCAGTATATTGTATCTAGCTACAGAAGCTAGAAGTATTATTTTCCCCTAGATTCCAACATTCGTGTTCACTTGCATCTCCAACCAACATATAACCTTCATTAAACATGCAACGATCTGGATTGAAAAGATTTTTCTCTACTGTGGCATGGAAAATTCAGAGTCAACAACACGGCAACCTCAGGCTCGCATAGTCGATTAGTTCGAGGATCCTGCAGACCAAGCTCAATCATGCCTTCAACCTACTCGCTAGCTAAGTGGGTAGAGAAGCGGTGGCGCAGCGGTAGAGTCACCGCCTCACAGCGCCAGAGACCCAGGCTCCATCCTAACTACGGGCGCTGTCTGCACGGAGTTTGTGCGTTCTCCCCATGACCTGCGTGGATTTCCTTCGGATGCTCCAGTTTCCTCCCACTACTCCAAAGACGTACAGGTTTGTCCGTTAATTGGCTTGGTTAAATTGTAAATTGTCCCCAGTGTGTGTAGGATAGTGCTAGCGTACGGGGATCGCTGGTCCACTCGGACACGGTGGGCCGAAGGGCCTGTGTTTCCACGCTGTATCTCCAACACTAAACTATAGTTCAATATCCAGATTTATTGTGGCTTTCTCTCAGGGTTAAAGTATTGGACTACACACCCGGTCAGTTTTTACAAACGCAGTATTTAGCATTCCAGCCCTTCCAGTAGGGGTGGGAGATTGCAACCTTCTCGTGGTCCACCCTGTTTCGACTAATGCAATCAACCCGAAGTGCACAAACAATTAGATCAAGTAGACAAGCTGACCTACAACTTTAGGCTGTGCACGCCTTACGGAAGAAGAAGAAGAAGAAGAAGAAGATGAAGAAACAAAGAAACATAGAAAATAGGTGCAGGAGTAGGCCATTCGGCCCTTCGAGCCTGTACCACCATTCAATGTGATCACGGCTGATCATCCAACTCAGTATCCCGTACCTGCCTTCTCTCCATACCCCCGATCCTTTTAGCCACAAGGGCCACATCTAACTCCTTCTTAAATATAGCCAATGAACTGGCCTCAACTATTTTCTGTGGCAGAGAATTCCACAGATTCACCACTCTCTGTGTGAAATTTTCTCATCTCGTTCCTAAAAGACATCCCCCTTATTCTTAAGCTGTGACCCCTTGTCTGGACTTCCCCAACATCGGGAACAATCTTCCTGCATCTAGCCTGTCCAACCCCTTAAGAATTTTGTAAGTTTCTATAAATCCCCCCTGAATCTTCTAAATTCTAGCGAGTACAAGCCGAGTATCCAGAAGAAGCCCTTCCAGTTACTTCGCAACAAGTTTCAGTGTACAGCCTGGTTTGGGCCAGGCACAGATCAGCTTTGCATCTGCGCTGCACCAGCTAAATTAGTCTGGTCATTTCCATTCCATAACGTCATATCTTTTCAACAACGAGCCAAGGCTTGACTCTGTAGTGTCGATGCCAAGAACATATTTCCAATCTGGCACAAGTTGACCCAGCTAATCCTCCCACATTAAAGCCACTCTGTTTTCACAGTTGGCCAGAATAATGAGGGGGTAGTTTTAACCCCATCAACGTGTTGCATCATGCTTTCCAAAGGCGCAATGCCAAATCTCACCAAAGCATGTTTTCAGTGAGTGCCAATTAGTTTAATTTCGGAAAGAACTGCAGATGCTGGAAAAATCGAAGGTAGACAAAAATGCTGGAGAAACTCAGCGGGTGAGGCAGCATCTATGGAGTGAAGGAAATAGGTGCCGTTTCGGGTCTCTCGAGTTTCTCCAGCATTTTCGTCTACATTAGTTTTGTTTAGTTTAGTTATTGGGAAGCAGCAACCTCACCGACCAGTGATCCCCGTACGTTAACACTACCCTACACACACTAGAGACATTTTTTTGACATTTACACATTTGTACCAGGCCAATTAACCTAGAAACTTGTACGCCTTTGGAGTGTGGAGGGAAAACCGCAGATCTCGGAGAAAACCCACGCAGGTCACGGGGAGAACGTGCAAACTCCATACAGACAGCACCCGTAGTCAGGATTGAACCGGTTCTTTGGCGCTTTGCGGCAGTGGATCTACCGCTGCGCCACTGTGCCACCTTGTTAACATTATCTGGCTCAATTTGCTAGAGGCTCTTGATTGAACCATGTCAGTGCCAATTCAATAGACAATAGGTGCAGGAGTAGGCCGTTCGGCCCTTCGAGCCAGCACCGCCATTCAATGTGATCATGGCTGATCATCAGTACCCCGTTCCTGTCTTCTCCCCATATCCCCTGACTCCGCCCTCTTTAAGAGCCCTATCCAGCTCTCCCTTGAAAGTATCCAGAGAACCGGCCTCCACCGCCCTCTGAGGCAGAGAATTCATAATCATACAGCACGAAAACAGGCCCGTCGGCCCGACTCATCCATGCCGAACAACTTACGTCGTAGGTAATCCCATTTGCCAGTGTTTGGCCCATATCCTTCAAAACCTTTCCTGTCCATGTACGCTGCCTCGGCAAGCCGCTAGCATAATCAAGGACCGGTCTCACCCCAGTCACTCCCTCTTCTCCCCTTTCCCATCAGGCATGAGGTACAGAAGTGTGAAAACGCACACCTCCAGATTCAGGGACAGTTTCTTCCCAGCTGTTATCAGGGAACTGAACCATCCTACCAACAACTAGAGAGCAGTCCTGAACTACTATCCACCTCATTGAAGACCTGAGAACTATCTTTAATCGGACTTTATCTTGCACTAAATGTTATTCCCTTTATTATACACTGGTACACTGTGGGAGGCTCGATTGTAATCACAAAATGGTCTTTCTGTTTAGTTTTGTTTAGAGATACAGCGTGGGGACACGCCCTTTGGCCCACCGGGTCCGCGCCGACCTGCGATCCCCGCACATTCCAACATCCACTAGGGACAATTTTTACATTTACACCAAGTAAGGCAGTAACTCTACCGCTGCGCCACCGTGACTGCCCAACTGCTGACTGGTTAGCACGCAACAAAAAGCTCATTGTACCTCAGTACATGTGACAATAAGCGAAACAAAGCTGTGTCTTTTAAATGCAGTTATAGGACCTGCTTCAACAAGTAACATGTCCATACACCACCTTTACTTGAAAGTTTGCTTTTAACACTGAGATACTGATGGTGTCATTTACCTGATCGTCTGGATTAGCATCCAACCAAAGTCTTCGTTTCTATTCGTGTTGGTATGTTTGGAGTTGTTTGACAAACTAGATAAGGTCATGTGTGATAGGAACAGAATTAGGCCATTCGGCCCATCACGTCTACTCTGCCATTCAATCATGGCCGATCTATCTCTCCCTCCTAACTCCATTCTCCTGCCTTCTCCCCATAACCCCTGATTCTTATGATCAGTTTTAGTGTTTCAAACTTACTCAAAACTTCTGAAGTGAGTAATATTCCTGAAAAACTGCCATCCTTATCATTCAGTTCCTCACAAATATGTCAAAAGCACATTTAATGTAGAAACCGCCCCATAGCAGAAGCATCCACGTCGCGGGGCTGGAAACTGGAAGTATCCCGAGTTATCCCAAGTTAATTCTGCTGCCACCAGTGGCGAACTGGCCAGGGTGTCAGCTTGCCCGATGGCAAGTGGGCCCCTGATGAAGTGGGCCCCCTATATCAAGTGGGCCCCCCTTGTCTCCTGGCAACCAATATTTTTAGACCCAGTCCGCCACTGGCTGCCACTGTCATCTATTGCGACAAGTGATGGCTCCCACTGATTGTGGCTGGAAGCTTGCGTCCTTTTCAGGGCGGACAATGACAGTGAGGTCAACATTTGTAACAAGATGGACACGAAAAGAAGAAGGAATGTAGAAACAATGAACACAAAGGAAACAGCATGCTGCAGTAACTCAGCGGGTCAGGCAGCATCTGTTGAGAACATGGATAGGTGACGTTTCACAGAGTGCTGGAGTAACTCAGCGGGTCAGGCAGCATCTGTGGAGAACATGGATAGGTGACGTTTCACAGAGTGCTGGAGTAACTCAGCGGGTCACTGAGTTTCATTTTAGGAAAGAGAACTTTGGTAATTTTGATAGTTACCTGAACTATTTTATCTCCAGGCTGAAGCAATTTTGAAGCTGGCCCTTCAGGCTGAACTCTTGTGACAAAAATACCCTGAGGAAAGAATAAATATTTCATACATAGCTTTAAAACCTCAAATGAAGTTCAAACGGAATTTGGTTTCTGCAGTCATACAACAAGAAAAAGAACCAAGACACACACCAACACAATTTACACAAACATCCATCGCAGTGAATCTGCTCCTCACTGTGATGGAAGACAAAACACTAATGAAGCTATAGCCAAACGATGGAAAATCATCCAGCTTGGATTTAAAGGGCGGCTCAGAAAGAGTCAAAAGTGACACTGCAGATTGTGTTCAAGCCGCCGATGCTTCCTGGATGCACGAAACGATGACTCGGTAACTAAACATGACTGAAATAAGCCATCCAAATACTCACAGTATCATCAGGTCTGAAAGGGTTCCCTCGACCGCCGATGCCACCAGATATGCTGAAACCCAGCTCGGGATTCTTATCTATTTTAATATGCATCTGAAAAAGAATGAAAATGTATTTCCTTTTACTTCCAAAAGATATTTTCTTAACGTGGCAATAGTTGTGTGTGTGCATGAGTGAGGGTGGAAGAGGAGGGGGAGAAAGTGAGGACCGGGGGCGGTGAAGGAACGAGGGGTCAGGGAAAGGGCAGGAACATTTATATTGAACGCGCCAAGATTTGAACTGGGTCCAAATTTCACATAAATGCTGAGAATGTACAGCAATAATCTTACTGATCTGTACGCAATAAGGAATTTCACTGCACCTTGGTATAAGAGATAAGGCAGTGACCCAAAGGCCGGAAGTCAGGGCTCCCCTCCTTCCACCAACCCCCCCCCCATCTGTACGGAGTTTGCATGTTCTCCCCGTGTTCGTGTGGGTTTTCTCTGAGATCTTCAGTTTTCTCCCACACTCCAAAGACATGCCGATTTGTAGGTTAATTAGCCTGGTATAAGTGTAAATTGTCCCTATTGTCCGTAGGACCGTGTTAATGTGTGGAGATCGCTGGTCGGTGCGGACTCAGTGAGCCTGTTTCTGCGCTGTTTATCTAAACTAAAGTAAACGTTAGAGGCGAAGATAGACACAAAAAGCTGGACTAACTCAGCGGGACTGGCAGCATCTCTGGAGAGAAGAAAAGGGTGACGTTTCGGGTCGAGACCCTTGAGCAGGTGAGAGGGGAGGGAGCCCCATGGTGACCGGAAGGGGCATACTGTGCTGGAGCAACTCAGCTGACTGAATCAGTCTGGCGAAGGGTCCTGCTGTCACCTATCCATGTTCTCCTGAGATCCAGCACTGTGTCCTTTCGGTGGGTGAAGAAGGACTCGCTGGTGCATATTGAGCGTCAGGAGTGGGGTCGGATGCCGATGTTTAGTTTAGAGCTAACGTGCGGGAAACAGGCCCTTTGGCCCATCAAGGCCATGCTGACCAGCGATCCCCGCACACCAACACCATCCTACACACACTAGCGACAATTTACACTTTTACCAAGCCAATTAACCTACAAACCTGTAGGTCTTTGGAGTGTGGGAGGAAACGGAAGATCTCTGAGAAAACCCACGCGGTCACGGGGAGAACGTACAAACTCCGTACAGAGAGCACCTATAGTCGGGATCGAGCCCAGTTCTCCGGCGCTGCAAGTGCGGTAAAGCAGCAACTCTACCACTGCGCCACCGTGCCACCCTTCCAAACGGCTGTGAAGACTGTGGGATCAAATTGGGACGGGTCGGCATGTCTCTCCATTCACATTCAATTTACATTCAATATTTGTTTTATTTAAGTTTCTGACATGGACGGCACGGTGGCGCAGCGGTAGAGTCGCTGCCTCACAGCGCCGGAGACCCGGCTTCCATTCCAACTACGGGTGCTGTCTGTTCGGAGTCTGTACCTTCTCCCTATGACCTGCGTGGGTTTTACCCGAGATCTTCGGTTTCTTCCCACATCCCAAAGACGTACAGGTTTGTAGGTTAATTGGTTTGATATAAAAATAATTAAAACTGCCTCCTGCGTGCGTGCGTGGTGTGTGTGTGTGTGTGTGTGTGTGTGGGATAGTATTCACGTATGGAGAGATCGCTGTTCGGCATGGACTCGGTGGGCCAAAGAGCCTGTTTTTGCACAGTATCTCTAAACGAGACACTCCATGGAGCTTTAGAGACGGGAGAGATGCCATTAGTGGGCCAGTGGTGTACTGTCGTTTCATTATCATGTGACATCTGTTAGTCCAGAAAAATGGATAAAGCCAGAAAGGCCCTGGAACCAAGGGTGCCAGAAAATCAGTGTTTAACCGGTGTAGTTCCACCGGGTGGCGCCGTCAGCAATGGCAGCCTCGCCAACGGTCCGTCTGTCCTTTCGTCTTTTTTTTGTTATTGTTAGTGTGTTTTTAAAAATTTGTGTTAATGTTCTCTGGTTTGTTTTAAGTGGGGGTGGGCGGGGAGTCGGGGGAAACTTTTTTTCAACCTCTTACCTTGCCAGAGATGCGGTTGTTTTCCGGACCGTATCTCCAGTCGCTCTGCGGCCTAACATCCTGGAGCTGGCGGCCTTGCTCGAGACTGACTTTGACCCCCACCGCAGGGTCGTGGACTTACCATCAGAGCCTGCGATCCCTCGCCTGGGATCGACGCTCCAACCGCGGCCTGTGGATTTCACCATCGAGGACCTCGCAGTCTCAGGTAGAGACCGATGTCAGGAGTTCCAAAGTCGCAGACGGTTCGACCAGCCCCGACCCGGGGTCCGATCGGCCGGCGCGGGGGAACTGAGATCCCCCCCGATGCGGGAGCTTGATCGCCCCGATACGGAGGGCCCGACCGCTGGCTACGGGAGTCAAGATCGTCCCGTCAACTGAAGGCTCGAGACCCTGACCGCGGGAGAACAAAGAAGGGAAGAGATTGGACATTTTTTCACCTTCCATCACAGTGAGGAATGTGGAGGAGTCACTGTGGTGGATGTTTATGTTAGAATGTATTTTGTATGTTCTGTTGCTTTTTATTGGTATGACTGTATGGCAAATGAAACACCTCGTATGTTGCAAAACATACTTGGCTAATAAAGTAAAGGCAGGATTATGATTTTGTTGATTATGATTCAAAGGGACTTTATTGCCACATACCTAGACAGTGACATTCTTTGCTTTGAACACACATCGACATATGATAAAGTACCTGGACAAAGTAAATATTTTCCACAGTCCATGTCAAAATTGAAGCTGGAAAGTTATATTTACCTATAGGTGATATAATTCTTAGTTCTTACCTCTTGCTGTATGATATCACGGCATTGTCTCATGGATATTCCTTGTGTTGGCGTGTACGGCGGCTGATGAGATACCTTTAGCATTAGGTAATCGATCAGTTGCTCTCTGGAAGGATGTCTCCCAACTGTTACTTGGGACATGGTATGGTGGGGCTGGTTGCTGTTCATTGCGACCCTTGAAGGTTGGTACATTTGGCCATTTGTCAAAGACACCTAAGTATGAAATTATCAATGATTAATGAAAAAGGGTGGCACGGTGGCACAGCGGTAGAGTTGCTGCCTTACTGCGCCAGAGACCCGGGTCCCATCCTGACGACGGGTGCTGTCTGTACCTTCTCCCTGTGACCACGTGGACAGGACAGATTTGGACCAATTAGTGTCGTTAGGACATGTTTGCCAGTGTGGGCAAGTTGGGCCGAAGGAAATTGAAGCAAATTTTCTCAATTTTGACACAATAAAAAACTAAGAAAATCATCAACTGGAAAAATGAAAGAAAACGTTGCAACTGGTGTACAGTGTTTAAGAATGGTCAGCAAATTACAATTGAAATACTCCAAAACATGTTCGAAAGTTATAGGAGCAGAATTGGGCCAGTCGGCCCATCAAGTCAACTCTGCCATTCAATCATGGCTGATCCATCTCTCCCTCTCAACCCCATTCTCCTGCCTTCTCCCCATAACCCCTGACACCTGTACTAATCAAGAATCTGTCAATCTCCGCATTAAAAATACGCATTGACTTGGCCTCCACAGCCGTCTGTGGCAAAGAATTCCACAGATTCACCACCACCGCTGGTGATGCTGGGTAGATGCACACAGTTGTTTACCCAGAGTAGGGGAATCGAGGACCAGCAGACACAGGTTCAAGGTGAAGGGGGAAAGATTTAATAGGAATCCAATGGGTAAGTGGGTGTATGGAACAAGCTGCGAGAGGAGATAGACCCAGAGGAGGGCTGGGACTATCCCATTGTTTAAGAAACAGTTGGACAGGTACATGGATAGGACAGGTTTGGACCAAGCGCAGGCAAGTGGGGCTAGTGTAGCTGGGGCATTATTGGCTGGTGTGGGCGAGTTGGGCTGAAGGGCCTGTTTCCACACTGTATCACTCTTATGATCTACCTGGGCTAAGCACTTTCTTTTGGTATTTAGTACTCTAAATGCAAGTCAAGTCAAGAACCTTTATTGTCATATTGTCAAGGGAGTTTATTGTCATGGCCAACATGTCCTAACTACACTAGTCCCACTTGGTCCATATCCATCCAAACCTGTCCTGTCTAACTGCTACTTAAATGTTGGGAAATATCCTGGCAGCTTGTTCCACACACCCACCACCCTTTGTGTAAAAATGTTACCCCTCAGATTCCTAGTAAAGGGGCTGTCCCACTGTACGAGCTAATTTAAGAGTTTTCCCGATTTTCCCCCGATTCGAACTTGGAGAATTACGGTAATAGCTGTTTGTAGCTACTCGGGGCTCTCGGGGACATTTTTCAACATGTTGAAAAATCTTCACGAGTCTTCACGAGCTTACCTCGTTTCCCGAGTACCTGCCGTTAGCGTTACGAGCCGCTAAGAGATGCCCCGAGCTCCGAATTACCCGCTACGTACATTCTACGTGCTTACCACAAGTTTGATTTTTTTTTTTTTAAACTCGTGAGAGCTATTGAATTAGCTCGTACAGTGGGACAGCCCCTTAAATCATGTGTCCCAGATAGGACAATGAAATTCTTGCTTGCTGCAGCACAACAGAGCATTGTAAGCATAAATACAGAACAGTTCAGTGTGTAATGCATCATACGTACTTGCAAAGCTAACTAGTGCGCAGTACACCTCATGAAGTATATTTATTTACATAGCTATCTGGGATGTAGTGCACTTAATGCAGTATACTTACTTTCCTTATGGTGTCCGAAGGTATATCCTTCATACCAATGGTTCCAGTTGAGTAATTATGCGACCCAATGCTGAAGACATCATCTTGGCTTGGGTCCCCGATGCTGTTACCTTGCGATGGATACTAAAAGTAAAATGGGAAAAGAATACCGCACAGGATGATAGTTTTGTAGAGCTGACAAAATAATGATAGCGTTTACATTTTTTTTTTAACTCAATGTTAGTGAAACATTGATTACATCATATTTATAAATATATGAGTATATTTATTAGATAAAGATGTACAATATTTAATATTGATTATTGATTAATATTGATTACATATTGATTGAAGAAAGTAAGTTCTGAAGCACGGGCTTTAATTTCCCACCATAAATGCGGCCTGGCCCAGGTACTTTACAAGCACCTTTGTTCATTAATGGAGCGTTTCCAAATATCTCTGAGTGCAAGAGTGAGAAATCCTCGTACATAAGGTCACAAGTGATAGGAGCAGAATTAGGCCATTCGACCCATCGAGTCTACTCCGCCAATCAAACATGGCTGATCCATCTCTCCCTCCCAACCTTATTCTCCCGCCTTCTCCCCATAACCCCCTGACACCCGTACTAATCCAGAATCTATCTATCTCTGCCTTAAAAATATCCATTGACTTGACCTCCACAGCCTTCTGTGGCAATGCATTCCACAGATTATCCACTAAGGAAATTCCCCCTCATCTCCTTCCTGAAGGAACGTCGAATTCTGAGGCTATGGCCTCTGGTCCTAGACTCTCCCACTAGTGGAAACACCATCTCCACATCCACACTATCCAGGCCTTTCACTATTCGGTAAGTTGGTTTGGTTGGGTTGGGTTTCACTGTTCATTATTCACTGTTCACCTATTGAGAATCACTTCACTTCTGCAGGAAGGTCATTGACCCAGACTTTGATGGTGTTGCTCTCCATAGAAGCTCCCTGAACTGCCGAGTATTTCCCGCACTGTTTCTATTCCACGAGTCTGGAATATGTTGCTCTGGAACCACATGGGAGGTCAGGACATTTTCCACTAATCGTTATCAAGGTTTGATTTGCACAATTTCATTAATTTCGCAAACGGTAAATCAATGAAGAGCCTGGATAGAGTGAATGTGGAGAGGATGTTTTCCACTCGTGGGAGAGTCTAGGATCAGAGACCGTCGCCACAGAATAAAAGGATGTAGCTTTATAAAGGAGATGAGGAGGAATCTCTTTAGCCAGAGGGTGTGAATTTGTGGAATTTATTGCCACAGACGGCTGTGGTGGTCAAGTCAGGTGGAGATTGATAGATTCTTGATTAGTAAGTGCCAGGGGTTATGGTAAGGAGGCAGGAGAATTAGGATGAGAGGGAAAGATAGATTGAATGGCGGAATAAACTTGATGGGCCAAATGGCTTAATGGTTTTTATAGCTTTGACAGAATTGAAAGCTTTCTAAAAAAGATGTTGACAAATGTTTAGCAATAAAATATTCACAAGCCGCTGATAAATGGAATAATGTGTGCAGCTGTACACCAAAAGTTTATCATTTCATGAGAAAGAACTGTGGCCAATAATGGCTGATAATGGACAATAATAGAAAATAACTGATGCGAGAGCAGAGTCAAAAATGGAAACAAGGGCATAACATATCAGTTGTTTTTGGCAGGTATTTGAACCTAGAGAATCTTTTATAACACTAAGCTGTTTTAAACATTGGAAACCTTAGAACTGGTATCCATATATAACCTACAAACGCATACGCAGCCTTTAGAACAAGAGGAGTCGAGTATAGGAGCAAAGTGGTCCTTCTGCAGTTGTACAGAGCCCCAGTGAAACCACACCTGGAGTACTGTGTCCAGTATTGGTCCCCTAATTTGAGGAAGGACATTCTTGCTATTGAGGGAGTGCAGCGTAGGTTTACAAGGTTAATTCCCGGGATGGCGGGACTGTCATATGCTGAGAGAATGGAGCAGCTGGGCTTGTATACTCTGGAGTTTAGAAGGATGAGAGGGAATCTCATTGAAACATATAAGATTGTTAAGGACTTGGACACGCTCGAGGCAGGAAACATGTTCCCGATGTTGGGGGAGTCCAGAACCAGGGGCCACAGTTTAAGAATAAGGAGTAAGCCATTTAGAACGGAGACAAGGAAACATTTTTTCTCACTGAGAGTGGTGTCTGTGGAATTCTCTGCCTCAGGGGGCGGTAGAGGCAGGTTCTCTGGATTCTTTCAAGAGAGAGCTAGATAGGGCTCTGAAAAATAGTGGAGTCAGGGGATATGGGAGAAGGCAGGAACGGGATGATCATCCATGATCACATTGAATGGCGGTGCTGGCTCGAAGGGCCGAATGGCCTACTCCTGCACCTATTGTCTATTGTCTTCGGGTACTGGTATCCATACATAACAGTCAATGTGGCAAAATGAAGTGCCTTTGCCATTAATATTGAACATTGGAAACACGTGCACAGAGCTGGTGTTTCAATGCAAACTATCACATTATATTACAGTGAATATTTATACCATCTTGCAAGCAGGGCCTTCTTAACGCATGGGCAGGTTGGGCCGTTGCCCGGGGCCCCACGAGCATAGGGCCCCCATCCTAATCTATGTATTGTAGAATGTTATTGAAGAACATGAAAACGGAGTAGAACATCGCAATCGCAAGTGCACGACGGCATATTTGATTCGGCGGAAAGAAACTGGAAGTGTCGGGGCCCCAGTGTACTGCTCTGCCCGGGGGCCCATAATGCTGTTGCTTACAAGGTGCTTTTGCAGAAGATTAGTTCTGAAATGACCCACTGTCTTGGTTTGCAGTGCTTAACACTTCATTCCAAAAAGTGGTCATTTTAGAATTAATCTTTTGCAAAAGTACCTTGTAAGATAATAATAATAATATACACTGTAATATAATGTGCAGTCACAGATCTGCAGCAGTGGCAAGTTCCCACTAAGCTCCACCTGTACAATTACAGCCAGACATAAAGGTTTAAACATATTATTTAATATTGGGAGAACTTTCATTTTTTTAAATTTTATTTAGAGATACAGCGTGAAAACAAGCCCTTTGTCCCAGGCCGACCAACCATCACCCCCTTCGCACTAGCTTTATGCTCTTCCACTTGCTCACTCCCAGGGCAATTTACAGAGGCCGGTCAGCCTGCAAGTCCACGTGTGTCTTCGGGATGTGGGAGGAAACCGGAGCACCCGGAGGGAACCCACGCGGTCTTTTTCAAAGCAGCAGATTCACGTTAATTAAGAACTAACATTTGGAACACTTCATTCCAAAAAAGTGGTCATTTTAGAATCAACTTTCCGAAAAAGCGAAGGATGAAGAAGGGTTTGGAGCCGAAACGTTGCCTATTTCCTTCTCTCCATAGATGCTGCCTCACCCGCTGAGTTTCTCCAGCATTTGTGTCTACCTTCGATTTTCCAGCATCTGCAGTTCCTTCTTTAATACATTGTAATATAATGTGTAGCACAGAGCTGCAGCGGTTACAAGTTCTCATCAAGCTCGACCTGTAAAAGTACAGCCAGGCAAATAGGTTTAAACTATTTATTCTTTAGTATCAAAATCTAGTGTACGAGCTAATTTTTTTTCTTCATACCTGTTCACAGTGAAAAGTAGTTTCTGGGGAAAAAAATTGACCAAAAATCAATTTTTTAAAAATATGAACATCTGTGTTTTCAATATTTGTATTCCAAAATTATTATTAAGGGCCTCTGTCCCACTTTCATGACCTAATTCATGACCTCTGTCGAGTTTGGCCTTGATTCATACTCTCAGCATGGTCGTCACGAGGTCGTAGGTAGGTCGTAGGTAGGTCGTAGCAGGCCGTGATGCTAGTCGTAGGTACTCGTGGCATCAAGTAGTTTGGTGCATTTTTCTAGCCTGATGAAAAATGTCCACGAGTAAAAAAGGTTGTGAATTAGGTTGTGAAACTGGGACGGGCCCTTTATTTGGAAAGTTCAGCTTTGAT
This sequence comes from Okamejei kenojei, assembly GCA_035221665.1. NCBI lineage: Eukaryota > Metazoa > Chordata > Chondrichthyes > Rajiformes > Rajidae > Okamejei > Okamejei kenojei. The sequence goes on from CM069133.1 coordinate 27,665,136, forward strand.
CTCTGCTGATTTATTTATACATATCAAAGGAGCAGCATTAGGCTTCTGGTTGGATTTGGCAGGAGAGAGAACTTTCATTTTACTTTGTGTATTGTAGATGCTGGTTTAAACCGACGATAAACAAAAAAAAAGCTGGAATAACTCAGCGGGACAAGCAGCATCTCTGGAGAGAAGGAATGGGTTACTCCAGTTTTTTTTTAATTTTAATTTTACTTTTTTATTTGGAGAAACAGCATGGAAACAGGCCCTTCAGCCCATCGACCATCTATCATACTTTCACACTACCTCCACCACCATCGCTCTTGCTCATCCACTCCCTACACATCAGGGACAGAGGGCAGGAAACCAAAATGTGGGAGGAAACCAAAATGGCCCACCGAGTCCACAAAGACCCCCTTGCACGGGTTCTATGGTATCCCACTTGCTCATCCACTTCCCACACATCAGGGGCAAGTTTGCAGAGGTCAGGCAACCTACAAACCCGTACATCTTCGGGATGTGGGAGGACTGGTTAGCACGCGACAACCAAGGGTGGCACGATGGCACAGAGGCGGAGTACCGTAGTTTGTACGTTCTCCCCGTGACCACGTAGATTTTTTCCGAGATCTTCAGTTTCCTCCCACACTCCAAAGAACGTAGAGGTTTGTAGGTCGATAGGCTTGGTATAGATGTAAATTGTTGTGTGTGTGTGTGTGTGTGTGTGTGTGTGTGTGTGTGTGTGTGTGTGTGTGTGTGTGTGTGTGTGTGTGTGTGTGTGTGTGTGTGTGTGCGTGTGTGTGTGTGCGTGTGTGTGTGTGTGTGTGTGTGTGTGTGTGTGTGTGTGTGTGTGTGTGTGTGATAACGTTAACGCGCGGGGATCGCTGGTCGGCGCGGACTCGGTGGGCAGAAGGTCCTGTTTCCGCGCTGTAGCTCCAAACTAAACTAAAAGCTTTGGCACTGTACGTGTGACAATAAACCAAACTGAACAGAAACCGGGGCGCCCAGAGGAACCCCACGTGGTCTTCTTCAAAGCAGCAGATTGAGGTTAATTAAAGATTCGTTTTGCGGCTAGTCGAACAATCGGCCACGATACTCGTTGGTGCGAGCTGGCCCCCGGGTGTTGGTACTCACACGGAACACGTGCACTCCAGAATTCCTTCTGTTTGCAGCGATCAAGGCAAGGTTGCCTTGGCTGTCGTGCAGTTCCCTACAGCTTCCAGAGTGCACGCTGCTAAAGGCAGCGTAATTGAAATTAAACGACTTAGACAGCTTGCTCTGAATAAAGAGGAAGAAAATTCCACAGCTTTAACATGGGGATTAGTGCTGCATGCATTAATACAGGACAAATTGCGAGAGACAAAACTCTTTCTCCAAGGACTCGAGGCTTCATGCAGACAGAAATAGCATGCAGAAACACAAAACAGATACCCTGACCCAGCGACTGGCTAATGTAAAACCTTCCCTTGTGACTCCAGTGCAGCCTTTGACAATCAAAGCCTTGGCATCAAATACGCAAGTGAAGGTCACCTAACTCTGGATACTCTGAATTCGGAATTCTGCATTGGATCAACAATTTTGAGCTGTAAGGAACCGCCGATGCTTGTTTCCAAAACAAAAACGACACAAAGTGCCGGAGTAACTGAGTGGGTCAGGCAGCATGTCTGGAGGACATGGGTAGGTGACGCTTCAGTCCACAGAAGTGTCCCGACCCTGAAAACGTCACCTATCCATGTTTTCCACAGATACCGCTTGACCTGCTGAGTCACTCAAGCACGTGTCAAATTTTGAATGGCAATGGTGCTTTCATAGGATCGTGTTCATAAAAGGTTCTAGGAGCAGATTTAGGCCATTCGGCCCATCGAGTCTACTCTGCCATCCAATCATGGCTGATCTATCCTTCCCTCTCAACTCCATTCTCCTGCCTTTACCCCATAACTACTGACACCCGTATTAATCAAGGTTAGCCAAATCAAAAAGCTAAAGGACCTGTCCCACTTTCCCGAGTTACTCACGAATTCTCCCGAGTTTTCCCCTTGATTCAAACTCGGAGAATGTCCGTAGCGAGACCGTAGGAGGCCGCAGTAGTTCATAGATATATCGTAGCGGCTCGTAATGCCAGCCGTAGGTACTCGGGGCATCAGGTAAGTTGGGACGTTTTTTCCGGCATGACAAAAAAGTCCACGAGTAAAAAGATGGTCAGGATGAGAAAAATTGCAACTTTCGCAGATCACAAAAATGTATTTTTAAGGTCCTTTCAACTCGGCAGAGGACTCGGGGAAAGTGGGACAGGCCCTTAAACTAACAGACTCCCAAGAGTCTTAGTTTAGAGATACAGCGTGGAAACAGGCCTATTCGGCCCACCTAGTCCACGCCTACCATGGTCACCTGTACACCAGTTCCACCCGGCACACATTAGGTACGATTTTCAGAAGCCAATTAACCTACAAACCTGCACGCTGTTGGAACGTGAGAGGAAACCGGAGCACCCAGAGGAAACCCACACAGTCATGACGAGAACGTGCAAACTCCACACAGAGAGCATCCGAGCATCAGGATTGAACCCGTGTCTCTGGTGCTGTAAGACAGCAGCTCTACTACCCCAGCGGTATGAACATTGACTTCTCCAATTTCAGGTCGTCCTTGCTTTCTCCCACTTTCCCCTCCCCAGCTCTCCCACAGCCCACTGTCTCCGCCTCTTCCTTTCTTCCTCCCCCCACCCCCACATCAGTCTAAAGAAGGGATCTCCACCTGAAACGTCACCTATTCCTTCGCTCCATAGATGCTGCCCCATCCGCTGAGTTTCTCCAGCATTTTTGTCCACCTTTCGATTTTTTTAAGCATCTGCAGTTCCTTCTTGAACAGCTCTCCTAGCGCTCGGCTTTGTATAACTTTGTATAGTTGTTGTCAGGTTTGGGAGCAATGTGACTGGCACCATTTCACGTGATACTCAACAGCAAATATGGATTTCCATTAAGGCAAGTATAAAAACAATTGCAAGATCAACAACTTCAGCCTACACAGAGTAATTTTCCCAAATAATTAAATTAAATTGCATCAAAATGCAGAGGGGCACCTTATATCACCCCGATCCTGGCCTCTCTCCACTGGCTCCCTGTGCGGTTCTGAATCCATTTTAAGATACTTCTTTATGTATACAAAGCCCTTAGCGGGCTTGCCCCCACCTACATCAAAAGTCTGCTTACCCACCACACCACCTCCAGGTCCCTCAGATCGGCCGACTTGGGGTTACTGCACATCCCGCGGTCTAGGCATGAGCTCAGGGGCGACCGCGCCTTTGCGGTTGCAGCTCCTAGACTGTGGAACAGCATCCCTCTTCCCATCCGAACTGCCCCTCCATTGACTCTTTTAAATCTAGACTTAAAACTTATTTCTACTCTCAAGCCTTTCTTGAGGTCCACTGTATGTATCTATCTATGTATGTATTGTTGATCTATGTACCATTGTTTGTAGCACGTTATTACCTGCACCAATGTAACGCGCTTTGGTGAACGAGAGTTGTTTTTAAATGTGCTATAGAAATAAAATTGACTTGACTTGTATACTCAGGTGCTAAATTAAGCCGCATTCAATTTCACTCATATTTGCTGGGTGATCTATTTGATGGCAAGCGCTTGGAGTGTCAAGAGCTCAGAGAGTCAAAAAGTTAACTTCTAAAATGCCTATGCATCTACATGAAATTATTATCCAATCTTCGGAATTAGCTACAGAAATGAACGCCAGGTAGTTATAACTGTATAGAAACTAGGTAGTATAGAAAGCTGTTTCACTCAGTTATAATTTATTTTAAGAAAGATAACCTTATACCTGCTTCTGTCTCCCAAACACTTCAACACAAATTGTAAAAACTTTGGAACAAGGCGGTTAAACACAAGACAAGCGCACATGCGGCAATACCAGGATGAAGTGTTTATGCAATATTATGGGATAGGAGAGCTGAGCAAAAGGATGGAATCAGCGATGAGAAATTGAAATTGCAGTATACCTTTCCCGAACCTGTTAAAAATATCTACGGCACGGTGGCGCAGTGGTAGAGTTGCTGCCTCACAGCGCCGGAGACCCGGGTTCCATCCTGACTACAGGTGCTGTCTGTACGGTGTTTGTACCTTCTCCCCGTGACCTGCGTGGGTTTTTCTCCGAGATCTCCGGTTTCCTCCCACACTCCGAAGACATACAGGTTTGTAGGTTAATTGGCTTGTTGTAAGTGTAAAAATTCCCTAGTGTGTGTCGGGTAGTGTTAATGTGCGGGGATCGCTGGTCGGTGTGGAATCGGTGCGCCGAAGGGCCTGTTCCTCGCTGTATCTCTAAACTAAACATTCCAGTTACTTGACGTTGTAGCCTGCTACATTTTAAATAAAAACTTGATGACGACAGATTTTTCATGTCCATTCCAAAAGTGCATATTGTCATTACTCTTCCTAACAAAGTCTTAGGCTCATAAAAATTGGATAAATAAATAATTTGAAATACAATCCAAATTCTAAGATGGTGCCAACATGCAAATGTTGCACAAAGCTTCTTCAAATAGAGATCGACTTTACCAAAAACTCACAGTATATTCCGATCCAGTCAACATTGCCACCGTAGATTTTCTTTCCTTCGTTCTAGTGATACAGCATGGAAACAGGCCCTTCAGTCCACCGAGTCTTCACTGACCATCAATCACCCACACACTAGTTCTATGTTATCCCGCTTTCACATCCTACACACTCGGGGCAATTTACAGAGGCCAATTAAGTTATAAACCTGCACGTCTCTGGATTGTGGGAAGAAACCAGGGCACCCGGAGAAAACCCACCTGGTCATAGGGAGTCAGCGGCCAAAGTCAGGATCAAACCTGGGTCTCTGGTGCTGTGAGGCGCCAACGCTACCGCTGCGCCACTGTGCTGCCCTCCTTCTAGCTTACGGCTGTGAATGTTAATTATTTGCCCAGGACAAATAGACAATAGGTGAAGGAGTAGGCCATTCAGCCCTTCGAGCCAGCACTGCCTTTCAATATGATCATCCCCAATCAGTACCCCGTTCCTGCCTTCTCCCCATATCCCCTGACTCCGCTATCTTTAAGATCCCTATCTAGCTCTCTCTTGAAAGTATCCAGAGAACCTGCCTCCACTGCCCTCTGAGGCAGAGAATTGCACAGACTCACCACTCTCTGTGTGAAAAAATGTTTCCTCGTCTCCGTTCTAAATGGCTTACTCCTTATTCTTAAAACTGTGGCCTCTGGTTCTGGACTCCCCCAACATCGGGACCATGTTTCCTGCCTTTAGCGTGTCCAAACCCTTAATAATCTTATATGTTTCAATAAGATTCTCCTTTCATCCTTCTAAACTCCAGAGTGTACAAGCCCAGCCGCCCCATTCTCTCCGCATATGACAGTCCCGCCATCCCGGGAATTAACCTTGTAAACCTACGCTGCACTCCCTCAATAGCAAGAATGTCCTTCCTCAAATTAGGGGACCAAAACTGCACACAATACTCCAAGTGTGGTCTCACCAGGGCCCTGTACGTCTGCAGAAGGACCTCTTTGCTCCTATATTCGATTTCTCTTGAGACAATCTACTGAATGCGCAGATAATCAGGCAACATGCAGCTTTGAAAATAGTCAACAAATTGCAAACAAAAGAGTCAAAATATTATTGAGATGCTCAGTTAGGCTTCAAGTTGTGTAAAAGTGATTACTACACCAATTTTTCCTTTAGAAGTGTCTAATAATATCTATTTAATGTTGCATTACACAGACAGAAATTGAGCTTCCTAAACGTGCTCTTATAAATGTCACTTTGATATCTGCAATTGGAGAGTCAAAATGAATCTTTCCTGAAGGTCGTAAACAATCAAATGTACAACATTCCTCTAGACTGCAAAATAGATTTCAGTATGTGAAAAATCCAAACATTTTTCCATTATTGAAGTCCATCGATAAATTTTAATTTGGAACAGCATGTCGGCCAATATCAAATATGATATTTTGCTAAAGCACCTTCACTGGAATAGGATGATGACGCAAGGGGAGCGTGTAGGGAGGGACAGCAGATGCTGGTTTACATCGAAGATAGACACAAAATGCTGGAGTAACTCAGCGGGTCAGGCAGCATCCGTGGAGAAAAGGAACAGGTGGCGTTTCAGTCCGTCACCCTTCAGACTGAGTCAGGGGAGAAGAAACTGAAAAGGTACAGACCCTCTAATTAGACCTCCTGACTCTCAGACTCAAGAAGGGTCTCGGCACAATATGTCATCTATCGCTTTTCTCCAGAGATGCTGCCTGATCCACAGAGTTACTCCAGCATTTTGTTTCTGTCTTTGATGATACAAGGGAGACTGAAACTGCCTTTGAACTGGGGATATATATAGTGGCGATTTATTGATGATTTTGGATTGTGGAATAATGTCAACCATTAATTTAATGTTTCCAAAATGTTCATTTCCTCATCAGTGCAGATAGAGCTGCCAGCGTATGTCGTTGTCACTTGCGGGCGGAGCACCAAGGCAAATTCCTTGTATGTGAATACTTGGCCAATAAACTACTTCATTCATTTCCCCTTGGGTTGCCACAGATAACTACTTTGAACATTGCCATCATTCCTATCTTTTAGTTTAGTTTAGTTTAGAAATACAGCACGGAAACAGGCCCTTCAGCCCACTGAGGCCACGCTAACCAGCGATCCCCGCGCACTAACACTATCGTGCACACAAGGAACCATTTACACTTATACCAAGCTAATTAACCTACAAACCTGTACGTCGTTGGTGTGTGCGAGGAAACTGGAATACCCGGAGAAATCCCACGCAGGTCGCAGTAAGGATGCGCAAACTCTGTACAGACAGCAACTTTAGTCAGGATTGAACCCGGGTCTCAGGCGCTGTGAGGCAGCAACTCTACCGCTGCACCACCATGCTGGGCCCACCTTCCCTCATGAAGACTGAAGACTGAAAGTGGTTCCAATTGGAAATCACTCATCATCACAAAGAATGATAGCGCTCCCACTTTCTCCCCCCCCCCCCCGGGCAGAGACATGTACCCACCTGAAATAATTCCAAATCAATAGTGATAAATCTGTCATGATCACATTGAATTTATAGCAACATTTAATTCATAGAGTTACAGAGCTACCGTATTGCTGGAAGCAGCCTTGTATCAAAGGGCGTGTAGGAAGGAACTGCAGATGCTGGTTTACACTGAAGATAGACACAAAATCTGCAGTTGTACAGGGCCCTTCTGCAGTTGTACAGGGCCCTAGTGCGACCACACCTGGAGTATTGTGCGCAGTTTTGGTCACCTAATTTGATGAAGGACATTCTTGCTATTGAGGAATGCAGCGTAGGTTTACAAGGTTAATTCCCGGGATGGCGGGACTGTCATATGCTGAGGGAATGGAGCGGCTGGGCTTGTACACTCTGGAATTTAGAAGGATGAGAGGGAATCTTATTGAAACATATAAGATTGTTAAGGGTTTGGACACGCTAGAGGCAAGAAACATGTTCCCGATGTTGGGGGAGTCCAGAACCAGGGGCCACAGTTTAAGAATAAGGGGTAAGCCATTTAGAACGGAGATGAGGAAACTCACAGAGAGTTGTGAGTCTGTGGAATTTTCTGCCTCAGAGGGCGGTGGAGGCTGGTTCTCTGGATACTTTCAAGAGAGAGCTTGATAGGGCTCTTAAAGATAGCGGAGTCAGGGGATATGGGGAGAAGGCAGGAACGGGGTACTGATTGGGGATGATCAGCCATGATCACATTGAATGGCGGTGCTGGCTCAAAGGGCCGAATGGCCTCCTCCTGCACCTATTGTCTATTGTCTAAAATGTTGGAGTAACTCAGCGGGACAGGCAGCATCTCTGGAGGGAAGGGATGGGTGACGTTTCGTGTCGTGACCCTTCAGATAGATACGATAATGGTGTTTAAGAGGCTTATAGACACAGGGAATTTCAGGGAATAGAGGGAACGTACAGGCAGATGAGACCTGTTTAATTTGTTCACTGAACTCAGTTTGAAGAAGGGTCGCAACCCCAAAACATCACCTATTCCTTCTATCTAAAGATACTGCCTGCCCCGCTGAATTACTCCAACATTTTGTGTCTGTCTTCTTGTATCAAAGGGCATTCATTCTGAAGGTGTTTGTTCACCTATCTGAAAAAACAAGCTCATTTCTTGCACATCAAATCATTGTTTTTATTTGATTTAGGACAATGTTGCCAGGACTAGAGGGTCTGAGCTACAGGCAGAGGTTGAGCAGGCTGGGACTCTATTCCTTAGAGCGCAGGAGGATGAGGGGTGATCTTATAGTGGTGTATAAGGTCATGAGAGAATAGATCGGGGAGATACATGAGTTGCTTGCCCAGAGTAGGTGAATCGAGGACCAGAGGACATAGGTTTAAGGTGAGGGAGGAAAAGATTTAATATGAATCTGAGGAGTAAACTTTTCACAATAAGGGTGGTGGGTGTATGGAACGAGCTGCCAGAGGAGGTAGTTGAGGTAGGGACTATCCCAACATTTCAGAAGCAGTTAGACAGGTACATGGATAGGACAGGTTTGGAGGGACGAGTGTAGCTGGGACATGTTGGCTGGTGTGGGCAAGTTGGGCCGAAGGGCCTGTTTCCACACTCTATGACTCAATGCATCCTAGTTTGTCGGATGCAAGCCTGGGCGATGTCTTATGGAGCACAGGCCGTTGCCCATGCAGCACGTCCCCCCCTCCACGTCGCTGATCGATCCAAAGGAACAGCAGGGCCGTTACAGTTTGGCACCAGCGCCGTCGCAGGAGCTGCCAGAGCGAGGTTGTAGACAACGACGAACTGCCTTCGGGGCTCCGACTCCGGATTTTCTTGAGGTTTGCTCCATGACAGGCCTTTTCCATGACTGGATATGGCCACAAGGCAGCGGAGATTTTAAATCAGAGTTTTCCCCTCTCCTAGATGGACTGCCTTCCCAGGCTGACGAGCCCCATCTGCCCGAGACTCGTGGGGGCGGGAGCGTCTACCTTCCCGTGCAGGTCTAGGGCACCTGCCCACTGCTATAGACCTGTATTGTCGTCAATTAACATTGCCAATGTGTTTCAAACGATATCCGAATGTGCGAACCCACATCGGCTGACATCACCACAATAATCAAGCAAAAATAAACATTTCCAGTGAAAATCCTGTAGCCAAGGGAAGACTAGCAACGTTGAGACAATTCATGACAAGACCTGAGGGCTCATAACGTCTGACAACGTACTGTATTACAGACTTGCAAATGACCTGAAACAAAACTCTGCAAACAAACAAAAAATATTCAACCTTTTCGACTTTAAAAGGAATATTGCAATTTCAGAGAATGTTTTTTTTTAAATTAACGTGACTGAGATTTTGCAACTGAAAAGAGTCGATGAGCTTCTGGACGAAGTTATGAAGCCTACATTTCCATGTTATGAAGCCTACATTTCCATGTTAGCAAATGTTTACAGCCAATATGACGAGATAGTAGAAGATAATGGCGAAGGATGTGAATCTTTAGATAATTATCACAATGGGCTAATGAGATTGGAACAATGGCACTGGGGTTCTGTGATAATAGCAGAGGAATTACATGGAGTATGCAATGCTATTCATGACCAACTCACCAATTGTCTTTAAATCAAGCCGGGACATTTTTGGTGAACTTTAAGAAGCACTTACCTTTTCTAACTTTTTGGCCTCAATGTGACGTAACACCTGCTCCCTCCAGTCAGTAGGGACTTTACTGGTGCCCTGTACGTCTAACAGCGAGTGCTCTGACTTCACTCGGATGTTAGCTCTCTTGGTCGGACTAGTCCGTGAGTAGTTAAAGTCGCTGATGGACATGGTTCTCTCCGGAGCATCGGTGACTAGCGGCCGGGCGCTCTGAGGTCTGGAGGCGGTTGGGCCGTCGATGCTGTAAGTCCTGGCGGACAGGGGTCTCTGCGAGCCCTGGGGCAGCGGGGGCCCCCTTCCCAGCGTGTGGATGTCCCTGTAGGCCATGTAGTCGCCGTCAGGGAGCGGGAGCCGCCTGCAGTGCAGGGCCTCTGGGAGCGTGACGGAGGAGTTGGAGGTGAGGCTGCTCTGTCGCTGCAAGGTGCCCCTCTGGCTGGCCTGGATCAGCCTCTCGTTGGGCGGGCAGGCCCACATCTCCATCGGCCGAGGCCCTATCCTCTGCTGCACGGCGTAAGAGACGCCGGACTGGGAGTTATTGCGGTTGGAGAAGTTCATGTTGGCGGAGTGCTTCGCGTAGTTGGCGTTGTCGTGCGCCTCCGAGCGCAGGTGGTGTTGGGGGGCCGCGTTGCCGGGCTCCACGTGGAAAGCCGGCCTCTGGGGCCACACATTCTCTTTCGGCAACCCGCTGCTGCTGTACTGGATGTTGTACTGAGGTATCGGGGGCAACTGGGAAACCACCGGTCCCCTCAAGCTGATGCCTTGCGGGTTGAAGTTCTGATCGAACGTGTACACCGCCTTCTTGCACAACATGTCGGAGGAGGACGCCGGGTTCCCAGTGAACGGTTGCAGCGACTGTTCACTCAGCAGGCTGGCGGACTTACTGCGGGGCATACCTTGCCCCTGGACGACACCAGGAGACACCTTGGACAGCAACCCTTGCTCATGCAGACCGTTGTCATTGATAATATCGTAGATTTTCAATCCCCCCGTCTCAATGTGCGTAATGCTGTGCGACTTGACCACAGGCCCTCGCGGACATTCCCGCAGCGGGGAAAGCTCCTCGCTGCTCCTAGATATGGCTGCATCAACATCTGAGAACAGGCCCGGTGAATATTGTCTTCCTGCTTCCATGTGTAGTTGGGGCTTCTGAATATCTTCTGGGCAACCATTTATTTGGTTTTGAGGGAAGCTGATAGGAAAGTCATTCCCATTCTTTAAATGTTCTGTTCCTTTGGCTGTTACGTTACTTTCCGTAACGTGCCCCGATCCTGCATGGATCGCCCCATCGACGCTATCGTTAGTTTTGATCACTCCGTCCAAACCCAGGATCGCATCCCCGGCGGCGAGCTCGTTCTTATTCATCCCGACCTTGAGCAACCTCTGGTATTGCCAGGGGCTGTTGCTCACATCAATCCCTCTCTCCAGAAGGGCGAGCTTCTCCTCAGCATTGAAGTCAAAGTCAAATAACTTAACGGCATCTCTGTTCCCCGAGGGGGAATCAATCCTCTCCGGGCTCTTTGTGCTGCTCTGAAGTGGTGCGCCCAACTTTGCTCCATTCTGCAGCAGCGAGATTTCAGGAGCATCGCACCGATTGTTTCTGAAAGCAATATTAAAGACCGCTTAGAAACAATATATATATATATTTTTTAAGTTTAGAGATACAGCGCGGAAACAGGCCCACCGAGTCCAGCGATCCCTGCAAATTAACACTATCCTACACACACCATAGACCATAGACAATTGGTGCAGGACTAGGCCATTCAGCCCTTCGAGCCAGCACCGCCATTCAATGTGATCATGTCTGGTCATCCGCAATCAGTGCCCCGTTCCTGCCTTCTCCCCATATCCCCTGACTCCGCTATCTTTAAGAGCTCTGTCTAGCTCTCTCTTGTAAGCATCCAGAGAGCCAGCCCCCACCACCCTCTAAGACAATTTACATTCATACCAAGCTAATTAACTGACAAATCTGTACGTCTTTGGAGTGTGGAAGGAAACCAAAGATCTCGGAGAAACCCACGCGGGTCACGGGGAGAACGCATAAACTCCGCACACACAGCACCCGTAATCAGGATCGATCCCAGGTCTCTGGCGCTGTGAGGCAGCAACTCTACCACTGCACCACCGTGCCGCCCCAATTAATCAAGCAATAAGTTCCAGATTCCAGGACAGTTTCTTCCCTGCTCTAATCAGGGATCTGCACTATCCTCTCACCCACTAGAGAGTTGTCCTGGGCCACCATCTACCTCGTTGGAGACTTTCAAACTATCCTGAAGGTGGGGACTGACAGATTCTTGATTAGTCCGGGTGTCGGTGGTTTTGGGGAGATGGCAGGAGAATGGAGGTTGAGAGGGAAAGACAGATCAGCCATGATTGAATGGTGGAGTAGACATAGGTTTCAACCCGAAACGTTGCCTATCAAGAGTGTGAAGAAGGGTTTCGGCCCGAAACGTTGCCTATCTCCTGCGCTCCATAGATGCTGCTGCACCTGCTGAGTTTCTCCAGCACTTTGTATACGGTATAGACTTGATGGTCCGAATGGCCTAATTCTGCTCCTATAATATGTGATCTTAATCGGACTTCATCTAACCACTACACCGACAGTAGTGCCTATTTCCTTCGCTCCATAGATGCTGCCTCACCCGCTGAGTTTCTCCAGCACTTTTGTCTACCTCCGATTTTCCAGCATCTGCAGTTCCTTCTTAAACCCTTTATCCTACATATTTTAACATCATGCATCTTAATATCCAAAAGCACAGGACTAACTAATGAACCAGGATGGAGCCCAGGTCTCAGGCGCTGTGAGGCAGCAACTCTAACCGTCTCGCCAATATTCTTCCTTTAACTTGCCACGTGCAGGACATATCTGTCTTAGAGGTCCGATAGACGTCAGCTTACCTTTTCAGGAGTGGGATGGTAGTTTTAGCATCCTTGTCAGGCGTAGACTGCAAGGTCTCCTGACTGCTCTCTGTATTGAAGGAAACCGTGTCCGATATCCTCGAGGGAGTTGAACAATTGCTGTTGTTCTGATTACTGTTTGGAATTAAGTCCTCGAGTAAAGAGTCAGCATCATCTATTTGAGAGGAGGATAAAAAAAAACAATTTGAATACGTTTTGAGAGAAAAATCGTTCGCACTCTCACCCACACAAATCCACTTCAGGGGTTTGGTTGTACTAACGGCCATCATCAAATACATAAACTCAATAGTAATGTTGAGCTTAGAATCTAAAATCAACAATCCACTTGGAAAATAATATTGCAAAATCCGATCCATGCGGAAATTTATGACCACGTTTTACTTAAGGGGTTGTCCCACTGTACGAGCTAATTCAAGAGTTCTCCCGAGTTTCCCCTGATTCGAACTCGGAGAATCACGGTAATAGCTGCTCGTAGGTACTCGGGGCTCTTGTGGACATTTTTCAACATGCTTACCGCGTTTCCCGAGTACCTGCCGTTAGCGTTACGAGCCGCTAAGAGATGTCCCCGAGCTCCGACGTACCCGCTACGTCCATTCTACGTGCTTACCATGAGTTTGATTTTTTTTTTAAACCGGGGAGAGCTCTTGAATTAGCTCATACAGTGGGACAGCCCCATTACTCACCGCTACTCTTTTGCACATCTTAAAATTAATTTGTTCAATATCTCTCTGTATCAAGTTTCTCATTTCCCTTTCCCCTGGCTCTCGGACTGAAGAAGGATCTCGAGCAGAAATGTTACCCATTCTTTTTCTCCAGAGGTGCTGTCTGGCCCCGCTGAGTTACTCCAGCTTTTTGTCTCCATCTTTAGGATAATAATAATAATAATTTGGGGTTTATTTTAATTGGTGCAAGGTTCCCCAGAAAATTCTGCTGAAAGGGAACTCTATGGCGTGAATTAGGTTTTTTTTACCCTGAATTTAATGGACATTTCTCTTCACTCTTAAAGGCCGAGGTTCCCGACATCGTGAATACTGCTGAAGCTAATGGAAAACTGAGAAACTATCCGACAGGTTGCCCAGACTAGAGGGTGTGAGCTGTAGGGAGAGGTCGAGTCGGCTGGGTCTCTATTCCATGAAGCGTAGGAGGATGAGAGGAGATCTTTTAGAGGTGTACAAAATCATGAGAAGAATAGATGCACAGAGTCTTTTACCCAGAGTAGGGGAATCGAGGACCAGAGGACACAGGTTCAAGGTGAAGGGGAAATTATTTAATAGGAATCCGAGGGGTAACTTTTTCACACAGAGGGTGGTGGGTGTATGGAACGAGCTGCCAGAGGGGATAGTTGAGGCTGAGACTATCCCGTCGTTTAAGAAACAGTTGGACAGGTACATGGATAGGACAGGTTTGGAGGGTTATGGACCAAGTGCAGGCAAGTGGGGATGAGGGTAGCTGAGACATTGTTGGCCGGTGTGGGGGTCGAAGTTGGGCCGAAGGGTCTGTTTCCACACTGTTTCACTATGACTCTAACTAAGTTGTGCTGCTCTATGCAGATGTCTCCCGCAATTTCCATTCAGAAGGTGCTCTTAACATAAAATCCATGTGAACTTCACGCAAAGACATCAAACACCCAGTCTCATTAGGCCAGTGGACCATAGGCTAAATATAGATAGCATCTTAAAGTAACAAAGAGGGTTGTGATCAGTCTGGAGACGGCTCCAAACCCTGTTGGTCACCTATCCATGTTCTCCAGAGATGCTACCAAACCTGCAGAGTCACTCGGTAAATATGGGTCTGCAGTTCCTTGTAAAGAAACGTTCACGGGAGATGTGTGGAGCAATTTTTTAAAGATACACAGAGAGTGTTTGGTGAATTTAACGCCCAGGGGTGGTGATGGAGGTAGAAATGAAAGTGGCATTCAAGTGCCTTTTCGATAGACACATGGATATGCAGATAATGGAGGGATATAGACAATAGGTGCAGGAGTAGGCCATTCGGCCCTTCGAGCCAGCACCACCATTCAATGTGATCATGGCTGATCATCCCCAATCAGTACCCCGTTCCTGCCTTCTCCCCATATCGCCTGACTCTGCTATTTTTAAGAGCCCTATCCAGCTCTCTCTTGAAAGCAGCCAGAGAACCTGCCTCCACCGCCCTCTGAGGCAGAGAATTCCACAGACTCACCGCTCTCTGTGAGAAAAAGTGTCTCCTCGTCTCCGTTCTAAATGGCCTACTCCTTATTCTTAATGGATCCTTTAATGGATATGGATTACGTGCAGGCAGCGGAGATTAGTTTAACTTGGCATAGGTTCAGCGCGGACATTTGTGGGGTGATGGTCCCGTTCCTGTACTGTTCTATGTTCTAATCTCTCGTGCTGCTCCTTCGCAAGGCCTTTCGATAATCCAAGCACACACCACATCACACGGCTCGCAGTGGCGCAGCGGTAGAGTTGCTGCCTCACAGCGGCAGACACCCGGGTTCGATCCCGACTACGGGTGCTCTCTGTACGGAGTCTGCACGTTCTCCCCGTGACCTGTGTGGGTTTTCTCTGGGATATCTGGTTTCCTCCCACACTCCAAAGACGTACAGGCTTGTAGGTTAATTGGCTTGGGTAAAGATTGTAAATTGACCCTAGTGTGTAGGATGGTGATAGTGTATGGAGATCGCTCATCGGCATGGACTCGGTCTCTGGAGCCGTGAGGCAGCAACTCTACCGCTGCGCCACCGTGCCCACCCCTGGCTCCCTGCCTGGCAAATGAACGATGCCGTTTATTCTAAATATTCCAATTTCTAAAGAAGCATTTGGTTTACTAATGCCATGTGCACAGAGGTACGTTGAAAAGATTCTCATCCTGAGATGTTAACTCTGTTGGTCTCCTCTTAGTTGCCGCCTGACCGGCAGAGTGCTTCCAGCATTTTTTTATGTTGACTTCATGGTTAAAACAGCCGCCATTTTAATTGTCATTCCATATTCGTGCAAAAGTTGTGCCGAAGAACGGAAAGCTATCACAAGGAGCTCCATTGTTAAGGCAGAATGTGCCGGAAGGAACTGCAGATGTTCAAGAAGGAGCTGCAGATGCTGGAAAATCGAAGGTAGACAAAAGTGCTGGAGAAACTCAGCGGGTGAGGCAGCATCTATGGAGCGAAGGAACTAGGCAACGTTTCGGGCCGAAACCCTTCTTCAGACTGCAGATGTTGGTTTAAACTAAAGACAGACACGAAAAGCTGGAGTAACTTAGGTACTGGAGTAACTCAGGTACTGGTTTACAAAAAAAAGGACAAAATGCTCGAGTATCTTCATGAGGCATAATCTCTGGAGAACATGGATCCGTGACGTTTTGGGTCGGGACAGTTGTTCATAAACTGATCGTATTTCACAAGTTAAATTATACTACACTGAATGTTTAAGAAGGAACTGTAGATGCTGGAAAATCGAAGGTAGACAAAAAGAGCCACCGTAAATTGGAGGAGCAGCACCTCATATTTCACTTGGGCAGTTTGCACCCCAGCGGTATGAACATTGACTTCTCTAATTTCAGGTGAAACAGGTGAATTGATCATGGGGAACAAGGACATGGCAGACCAATTGAATAACTACTTTGGTTCTGTCTTCAATTTGGAAGACATAAATAATCTGCCGGAAATAGCAGGGGACAGCGGGTCAAATGATATGGAGGAACTGAGTAAAATCCAGGTTAGCCGGGAAGTGGTGTTAGGTAAATTGAATGGATTAAAGGCGGATAAATCCCCAGAGCCAGATAGGCTGCATCCCAGAGTACTTAAGGAAGTAGCCCCAGAAATAGTGGATGCATTAGTGATAATTTTTCAAAACTCTTTAGATTCTGGAGTACTTCCTGAGGATTGGAGGGTAGCAAATGTAAAAGGGAGAGAGAGAGAAAACGGGGAATTACAGACCAGTTAGTCTAGCATTGGTAGTGGGGAAACCGCTAGAGTCAGTTATTAAAGATGGGATAGCAGCACATTTGGAAAGTGGTGAAATCATTGGACAAAGTCAGCATGGATTTACGAAAGGTAAATCATGTCTGACGAATCTTATAGAATGTTTTGAGGATGTAACTAGTAGAGTGGATGAGGGAGAACCAGTGGATGTGTTTTATCTGGACTTTCAGAAGGCTTTCGACAAGGTCCCACATAAGAGATTAGTATACAACTTAAAGCACACGGTATTGGGTGTTCAGTATTGATGTGGATAGAGAACTGGCTGGCAAACAGGAAGCAAAGAGTAGAAGTGAACGGGTCCTTTTCAGAATAGCAGGCAGTGACTAGTGGGGTACCACAACGCTCAGTGCTGGGACCCCAGCTATTTACAATATACATTAATGATTCGGACGAGGGAATTGAATACAACATCTCCAAGTTTGCGGATGACACAAAGCTGGGGGGCAGTGTTAGCTGTGAGGAGGATGCTCGGAGGCTGCAAGGTGACTTGGATAGGCTGGGTGAGTGGGCAAATGCATGGCAGATGCAGTATAATGTGGATAAATGTGAGGTTATCCACTTTGGTGGCAAAAACAGGAAAGTAGACTATTATCTGAATGGTGGCCGATTAGGAAAAGGGGAGATGCAACAAGTCCTGGGTGTCATGGCACACCTGGAGTACAGAGAAGGTTCGCCAGACTGATTCCTGGGATGTCAGGACTTTCATATGAAGAAAGACTGGATAGACTCGGCTTGTACGCGCTAGAATTTAGAAGATTGAGGGGGGATCTTATGGAAACTTACAAAATTCTTAAGGGGTTGGACAGGCTAGATGCAGGAAGATTGTTCCCGATGTTGGGGAAGTCTAGGACAAGGGGTCACAGTTAAGGGGGAAATCTTTTAGGACCGAGATGAGAAAAACATTTTTCACACAGGGAGTGGTGAATCTCTGGAATTCTCTTCCGCAGAAGGTAGTTGAGGCCAGTTCGTTGGCTATATTTAAGAGGGATTTAGATGTGGCCCTTGTGGCTAAAGGGACCAGGGGGTATGGAGAGATGGCAGGCACGGGATACTGAGTTGGATGATCAGCTATGATCTTATTGAATGGCGGTGCAGGCTCGAAGGGCCGAGTGGCCTACTCCTGCACCTCAACCCTCCATTTTACTTCGGAGTCACGTGAGTGACTACGTGAAGAACCCGCCCCACGCTGGCAACGGCATTACGTCGACGCTGACGGCAGAAGCAGGAGCTGCAGTAAGGAGCAGCTCCTCGACAGCGGTAGGTTCGGAACCGGCAGGTAAGTGCTGTTGAAAAAACTTTTTAGGACTAGAAAACTCCGTGCCTGGTGGAAACCAGGATTTTAAAGGTTTTAAAAACTAACTAAAAGTTTAAATTAAACAGATATACTCTGTTAAAATAACGGAGTTTTTAAAAAGAACGTCCCAGGGGAATACCCAGCGATCGGGACGAGAGATTAATTACGGGGCCGGTTCCGATACTGGTACCGTTTAAAATACGGTAGAAAGGTTTAAATGCTCCACAATTTTGGCAGGATATTTTAAAAATCAGAAAGACTGTATTTTTAAAAAAAGTTAATAAAATTCGCGATATGGAGAAAGTACTCCATAATATAAAAAGAGACTAGGGTCACAGTACCCAAACAGTTCCCCAAAAAAGACCCTGAGGGACTTGAATGTACTAAAGACCAGGGTCACAGTACCCAAACAGTTCCCCAAAAAAAGACCCTGAGGGGCTTGAATATACAAAATATGGCTATGTGCCAAATTGAAAAATAAAAACTCTGACCCTGGATAGGGTGGAGGAAGTCTCTTTGGATATAATTCCAAGTGGATCAGGGCTGCAAAAGACAGACCCTGCAAGTGGTGATGTGAATTATGAATGCACACTACAAATAAAATAAAAATAAAAGTGAGGCCAGGTGTGCCTGAGATAGCAAAAGTTTTGCTATATCTAAAGGAAGTGGTGAGGCTATGGAAAAACCTAGCTACCTACATTATGTATATGGTATCTCACCAACTTCATGATTCTGTGATGATTGAAATATTAAAATTGCACAGCACAGGAAATTGTGCCTCATTGGAAGAGCCTACGGTTTATCCGTTAATATGGGCATTCATGACTCCAAATATGAGAGCGTCAAATAGTGAGGTTTAAAATCCTCACAAATTACTCTGCTGCTATTATGGCTTTTGGGCAGATGAAAGGAAAACATAAAATAAAGACGCTATTGTGCAATTTTTTCTATGAACGTTTGTATAAAATAAATGGCTATTTGGCCCATTTTTTACCCAAGGTTGCATACCTGTGTCGAGCAAGTGGTGTTTAAGCTCTTGGTTATCTGTTTGGGAATAATCTGCCTAACTTATTGAAATTGGATGAAAAGCTAAAATATTTTAGCTGCATGAAACCTTCGTCTTTGGACGAAAAGGTATTTTCGCCCAGAAGGGATTTGATATTGGAAATAGAGGCAGAAATATGTCAAGGAAGTTTTATTGTATTGCACAACCAAATACTTACCCGAATTCAGGGATAAGGAGACCACCACGCTCATATGCAGAGGAATTAAAGACGTGTTCCCTGCTTAAAGAAACTGCGGATGAATCTCCAGTTAGAGGGAGATTACAAAAAGTTTATTAAAACTGGCTTACTATTATTTTTGATCAGTATATTACGAGCAGTTTCATTAACTACTATTACTTTTAAAAACAAGAGGTTAATCCTCCTGTACAGAATAAACCTGCTTATGTTTTCGTGTTTCTGCATTGAAAAAGCAGAGTTTTATGTCCACATTGCCTAATTATCTGGAAAAGGGGTAATGGAAAAGATTTGAACACGAGCATAAATTTGTCTTTAATGTTAAGAAGGCATTACAGATGATGGTTGCAGAAGTATTCTCGACCTTACAGGTCTAAATAAGTTTGTAGAATACAAACATGTTCAAATGGAGTCATGGAATACTGCAAAATATTTAATTCAGCAGGTTGTTATATGGCTAAGATTGATGAAAAGACGCCTATTATTCTGTACCTATGTATCAGGTTTCGGTGATACATAAATTTTAATTGGTTGTGACAATTATGGCAGTTAAGCTTTGCCAAATGGACTGAGTTCAGCTTTTTACTCTTTACGAAACTGTTGAAACCAGTTTAGCCCAATTAGAGCACAAAATGCACATCATTATGGCTTATCTCAATGACATTCTGGTCATTAGTGATTATCAGGAGTCAGCTGAGGACTCAGTTTCAGTTACTAGAGCTTTGTGGTAAGCTAAGGTTCTTAATTATCTAATTAAGCCCCAGCTGCAGCCAGCACAAACAATTTACTTTTGGGGTTTGTAATTAACTCAGTGACTATGTTAATAACCTTTACCAACAGTTTAAAGTCGATGATATTTTGGTAACTTGTCATTATCTCATTCAAAACCTTATCCTTCCATCCGAGAAATGGTGACAACCATTGTGAACTGCTAGCAGCATTTTCCTGCATTAGAATTTGGTTCATTACATTTATTGATATCTTCGAAGGTACAAGATACAAGCTCTCAAAGAGAAGGCAAGCCATTTGACAGGCCTATGTAATTAACAAAAGAAGCTGTATTGGAATTTACAATGGTGGGTTAAAAAAAGGAAAATGTCCCACAAGCTGCTAAATAAATATTATGATTAAACAGCCTGAAATGGTTTTACATACAGATGCTAGTGCTCTCGGATGGGGGGCCACAGATTTATCCTCCAGTTGTGGAGGTAGATGGAAAACTGAAGAACAAGTGTTTCTCCAAGAGTATGGTATTAACTATTGGGAGTTATTGGGGGCCTTTTTATGGGCTTAAAGCATATTGTTTGTGCTAAACAAGGTCTGCATGTGTTAATACAATTACACAATAAAACAGCTGTGGTTTACATTAATCATATGGGGAGAGTTGGATCAGTATCATGTGATTGTCTGGTCAATGAGATATGGCAAATGGTGTATTGGTCGGCAGATATGGATTGCAGTAAGCTATACTCCAGGTAAAGACAATGTGGTAGCAGATGAAAGGTCCAGGATTTTTTAAAGATAATACGAAATGGATGTTTAAGCCACCAATATTTAAGAATATTGTTCGACGATTTGGGTTGCCAGAAATTGATTTTGCATCCAGGTTTTAATCATCATTTGCCTCATTATGTGTCTTGGGAACACGATCCGGACGCAGTTGCAGTAGATGCATTTCTATTACACTGGGGAAAAATGTTCTTTTATGCTTTTCCACCATTTGCTCTGATTCAGAGATGCTTGAAGAAAATAGAGCAAGATTCAGCTTCCGGATTGTTGGTAGGGCCAAATTGGCCAACTCAACCTTGGTTCCCAGTTATGCTGAATATGATTAAAAGAACCGTATATGCAGATTCTTAACTGTAGTGATATCTTGACTAATCCAGTAACAAATGAAGATTATCCATTATATGCATATATGAATTTGTTAATCTGCAGGTTTTGACCAACCACTACAGGAACTGGGATTGTCGGACCAAGCTTGACAGTTATTGGCACATCATGACGAGATAGCACACAGAAACAATATATGACACATATTAAGAAATAGGAAGAATTTGCACACAGTCAAAATATTTCTGAGATTATGTGAATGTTACTCATGTTTTGGAATTCCTTGCCAATTTGCGCTTTGGCCAACATTTAAGTTACAGTGCCATTAACACTGCACCAGTGCCTTGTCGTCCTATTTAGGACTTATGACTGGTGAAAAATCAATTGGGTCGCATCCATTAATATCACGATTCATGAAAGGAATTTTTCACATGAATCCGCCAAAACCTAGATATACAGAGATTTGGGATGTGAGCATAGTACTTGCTCTACTTAGAGAATGGACGCCAATTGAAGTGGTTGTCATTGGATAGGTTAACATTGAAATTGGTCATGTTAATGTCACTGGTCTCAGCCCAAAGAGTGCAAACTTTACAAATGTTGCGTTTAGACTGTATGCATGTGACTACAGATAACGTTGTATTCTATGTTTACGATCTGATCAAACAAAGTAGACCAGGGAGATCTGGAACAAAGGTAACCTTTCAAGCTTTTCATATTGAGCTTGCTTTGTGTGTGTTAGACATTTGAACCAATGTATTAAAGTGACGGACACTTTTCGAGAAACGAAAAGACATTGCTGCTTACGCACAAAAAGCCACACACAAAAGCTTCAGTTCAAACTATCTCAAATGGTTGAAACAGGTGTTGGTTTTAGCGGGAATAGACACTGATGTCTTCAAATCTCACTCCACCAGGGCGGCAGCTACGTCCGCGACGAAGGGGCGGACGTACCTCTTGAGCATATTTTTAAAAATCACAGGGTGGAGTAAAGAAGAAACTTTTTCAAAGTTCTACAACAAACCTGATCACACTATGACAAGCTTTGGACACGCGGTGTTTGGAGCACTATAATCACCTGCTTTGTTTGCTATTAATTGCTATAATCAGTTGTGTAGTCACTGATATTTTTTGTCACTTATAATCATTTTTTCCCTCAAATATAAGGAGGGTATTTATATGGTCTTTCAGCCATTAAAAAACTTGATTGTGAAAAGAATCTAACATTTGTGTGCTTTCTCATGTATGTGTTTACTTAGCCGGATTGTCGTACGGATTAATTCTACGACATAAAAAACACAGAAAGCTTTAAAACTCTTCACGTAGTCACTCACGTGACTCCGAAGTAAAATAGTAAGATTAAACGAGAACTCACCTGTTCGAAGTTTGATCGTTATTTACGAGGAGTTACGATGAGGATTACGTGCCCTCCGCTCCCACCCTCGTAAAATAAATGATCAAATGGTGGTTCTAAGTCTTTTTATGAGCCTTACTATGTTACTCCGGCTTTGGTGTTCTGTGTTTTTCATGCCGCTGCTTTGAAGTATGCCGTTGCCAGCGTGGGGCGGGTTCTTCTTCACGTAATCCCTCATCGTAACTCCTCGTAAAATAACGATCAAACTTCGAACAGGTGAGTTCTCGTTTAATCTTACTATTTTCTATGTTTCTATGTTGCCTAATTCCTTCTCTCCATAGATGCTGCCTCACCCGCTGAGTTTCTGCAGCATTTTTATCTACCTTATACTACACTGATTCTGTTTGTGTCGCTCAGCTCAGTATATTCTTAATATCGTTATGTTTATTAGATTGCAAGCCAAATCAGTAAAAACCAGCAACTCTGATAACTCAGTGCTTAGCAAGAATAGGGAAGGAAGTATTTTCGTAGAGAAAATTTGTGCAATAAACATTGGATTTTGTGGGGTCCAATGTTCCAGCATTTGGAGGTGATATCGGTTGTAAACAGCAGAGGTCCCACTGACAATCCGAGTAACATCCCTCTATCCACATGTCAGAGAGGATTCCCTTGAACTTCTGCAGGTGTATAGCAGAGAGCACACTGACTGGCTGCATCTCATCCTGGTTCAACAACCCGAACGCCCAGGGGCGAAGAAGACTACAAAAAGTTGTGAACACTGCCCAGTCCATCACCGGCTCTGACCTCCACAGCATCGAAGGGATTTCAGAATAGCTGCCTCTAAAAGGCAGCCAGCATCGTCAGAGACCCACACCATCCTGACCACACACCCATCTCACCACTGCCATCGGGAAGAAAGTACAGGAGCCTGAAAACTGTAACATAAAGGTTCAGGAACAGCTTCTTCCCTACAGCCATTTGGCTAATAAACGCGACAACCTCCAATAAGCTCTGAACTACATAGACTATTATTGTTATTATTCCACTATTATTGTTTGGTTTGTGTGTGTACGCGCATGGGTGTGTGTGTGTGTGTGTGTGTGTGTGTGTGTGTGTGTGTGTGTGTGTGTGTGTGTGTGTGTGTGTGTGTGTGTGTGTGTGTGTGTGTGTGTGTGTACGCGCATGGGTGTGTGTGTGTGTGTGTGTGTGTGTGTGTAAAATATATATATATAATACATATAAATAATAATATATATATAAATTATATATGTATATAAATAAAATATATGTATAAATTACGTATTTATATGAGATCTATATGTGTGAGTGTGTGCGTGTGTTTGTGCGTATGTGTACACACACTGAACTATTTTTCTCGTTTATGATATTGTTTACAGAGTACTATGTTTACATATTCTGTCGTGCTGCCCCAAGTAAGAATGTCATTGTTCTGTCTGGGACACATGGCAATAAAACACTCTTGACACTTGCCATGAATTGCTGTTTCAACAATGGATCTTGTAGGGTACGATGTGACCGGGAGCGGGAGGTTGACGTGCATGTGTCATAGCCCTGACGTTGCCGGCATTTGCCATTTACATGGTACGGCAGAGTGAGTGCGTGTGTATGTACGCGCGCGGATAGCCTCTTGTAAGGCAGAGCGGCAGATGGAGGAATGACTGGGGTGGGACAAGTCTTTGATTACGTTGGCCGCCATTCCGAGGCAGAGTGAAGTGTTGATGGAATCGATGGTGGGGAGTGTGGTCTGTGCGAGGGACTGGGCGACATTCACAACTCTTCCCAAGCGTGCGTGCGCCAAAGTCCTGAAGTTGCTGGTACATGTGTGCGCGTGCGTGCGAGCATTCGTGTGCCTGTTTGTGCACGTGTGGGGACAGTTTCCAGCAAGTCTTGTCAAAATACAAAGGGCACTTTGTCATGTCTCATCCACATTTTGTGAAGTTTATCAACCATTAAGGGTGGCGCGGCGGTAGAGTTGTTGCCTCACAGCGCCAGAGACCTGGCTGCGATCCTAACTACGGGTGTTGTCAGTACAGAGTTTGTGACCTGCGTGGGTTTTCTCCGGGTGCTCAGGTTTCCTCCCACACTACAAAGACGTGCAGCTTTGCAGGTGAATTGGCTTCTGTAAAATGTAAATCGTCCCCAGTGTCTGTCGGATAGATCTAGTGTACGGGGTGATCGCTGGTCGGCGCCGACTCGGGGTGCCGAAGGGCCTGTTTCCACGCTGTATCTCTAAAGTTTAATTGGGAAGCTGAAGGCATGAATCAGAACCAACCTCTTTTCTCTTTGCCCAGTGCAAGCACTCTTGGTTGAGTGATTGGTATTTCAATCAGGGGCGGCCGCAATTCTGCCATCTTCATCTCTTCGTCAGAAGTGGTATTCTCAGAATCCTGTCAATTCATAAAGCAGAAAGGAGGCAATAAAAAGACGATTGAACGGTTATTTCAAAGGTACGTCAAAAAAAAGGCAATTCACAATTTTGAAAATTTTTCTTTTAATGTTCTGAAAGTTCAGAGATTTCACTCTAACGTGCTGACTAGATTGATTGAAAGAGCTTTAAATTTGTCCACATTTCAGTTTTCAGAAAAAGAAGGGCAAATTGGTGAACATGTACAGTATTATGGGCCTGTCCCACTTACGCAATTTTTTCGGCGATTGCCGGCACCCGTCATAGGTTGTCGCAGGTCGCCGAAAATGTTCAACATGTTGAAAATCCAGCGGCGACCAGAACAAGGTACGACTCTTTGGGCGACTACTCACGACCATGCAGGCTTCACCCCGCGACGTGTCGCCTGTACGGTCGTGAGTCGTCTCCTCAGTCTCCCAAAGAGTCGTAGCGTCTTTCTGGTCGCCGCTGGATTTTCAACATGTTGAACATTTTCGGGGACCTGCAACGACCTCCGACGGGTGCCGGCAGTCGCCGAAAAAGTCGCGTAAGTGGGACAGATCCTTAAGATGTTACCGTCATACCTCAAGGGCATCATCCTCCACAGGTTTATGTGTATCCTCCACGTCGGAGTTTATTTGTGCATCTTCCCCATTCTCAGTCGATTCATGCTCAGCCGTCTTGTTTATGCAATTTTCCACCGTAATCCGCTCCACGGGTTCTGACGTTTTGACGAAATTGACGGCACATTCCTGAACCTGACAATATAATTAATTCATCAATTTCCATCCAGGGATAAATAAAGTTCGATCGTATCGTAATCTTCGTTTACCACACTGTAAACGTCCAATAATCCGGCTTTAGTTGTGCCGGAGCAGTGGACCTTCTGGAATGTTCTCCCGACGATTTCACGCTTCTTAAAACCACGTTATCTCGCAGTGATTTTCCAGCAAGTTTGAAAGGGAAGGAGGGATACAAGCAATCTAGACCCTGGCTTTGACCACACACCCAATTCATGCTCCAGATTCCTAGTATCAATCGTTCCCCACTCTGGGCCCTGGCTATAACCACACACCAGGTCGGCACGGTGGCGCAGCGGTAGAGTTGCTGCCTCACAGCGCCAGAGACCCGGGTTCAATCCTGACTGTACGGAGTTTGTACGTTCTCCCTGTGGACCCTGTGGGTTTTCTCCAGGTGCTCTGGTTGCCTCCCACATTCCAAAGACGCAGGGGTTTGTAGGTCAATTGCCTTCTGCAAATTGACCTGAGTGTGTAGGATAGAACTAGTGAACATGGTGATCGTCAGTCGGCGTGCCGAAGGGCCTGCTTCCAGGCTGTATCCCTACATTAAATTAAACCAAGCCCATGTTTACGATCCTGGTATGCAGCCACTACCATCTTCCCCACTCTGAACCCAGTCGGATTCTGATCACCCAACTAGCCCACGTTTCCGATCTCTGGTATCCAGCCCCGACCATGGCTTTGATGACACACCTAGCCCACCCTCACAGTAACACTCAGCCAACCTCTAGTTGCAGTATCCATGGACACAAAGTATGAATGAGCAAGCCAGATGTCAGAATAATTGGACACCAGATTGTGGTAGTTTTACTCTCTTAATGCCCGGCTGTCAAAACAGCTTTATTGAAATGTGTCATAATAACCCATATTTAAAAGGGAAATAAATAAATGCCTGCATTTGGTTTGATAATTGTATTATGCTACATGGCATGTTTCTATTTTAGGACCATGTTAAGTTTTATTAATTTATCTCTCGCAAGCAGAAAATCGTGATTACTCCAGGCGCCGACAGAGCAACGATGCGCTGACCGATGTCATGGTCTCCAACACAACGATGCAAAAATTTGCATTTTTAAGTTTAGTTTAGGGATTCAGCGCAGAAACAGGCCCTTTGGCCCACCGAGTCCGTGCCAACCAGTCATCCGCGTACACTAACACGATCCGACGGGCCGCGCGGCTGTGGACTGGGCACGCGGCCGGAGGACTTTATCGAGGAGGCACAGTCTCGATGCCTCCCGGATCGCAGCTTAGCAGCCCGGGTCGGGGCCTCGCGGGTCAAACGAAGCAGCCGGGCCTCGCGTGTCGGAGTTCGGGTCGGCGGAACTCGTGGCTGGAGTCCCGGCTCAGCACCACGGAGGCGTGAAGTGCGGCGGTAGCGGTGAAGCCCCGCGATGATGGGGCCTCAGCGGTGGTGAAGCCTCGTGACGATGGGGCCTCAGTGGCGGTGAAGCCTCGCGGGTCGACAGTCGATGAGAGCGTGGAGGACTACCGTGAGGGAGGGGAAAGAACAATGGTGGTCCCGGAGTGAGGGGACCGGTGTGAGGGAGGGGGGAGAACAATGGGGACCCTGCGTGGGGGAACGGCTGTGGTGGGCGGGGGGGGGACTAAAGGGGAGCCGGTGTGCTTTGTAACTTTGTCAGTGGCGTAGGTGTACACATTTGTACACATTGTGTATACAAGCAAAGAATCTCATTGTGCCTAGTCA
Organism: Okamejei kenojei; assembly: GCA_035221665.1. Taxonomy (NCBI): domain Eukaryota; kingdom Metazoa; phylum Chordata; class Chondrichthyes; order Rajiformes; family Rajidae; genus Okamejei; species Okamejei kenojei. Next base: position 27,692,284 of record CM069133.1, read on the forward strand.
CATGTGACAATCAAGTATGCCATTCCATTCCTACACACACTAGGGATAATTCACAATTTTTGACCAAAGGCATTTAACCAACAAACCTGCACGTCTTTGGGGTGTGGAGGAAACCGGAGCAGCCGGAGAAAACCCACCCAGGTCACAGGGAGAACGTACAAACTCCATACAGTATCTGCACACTAAATGGCTCTCGTGTAATCATGTACGGTCTTTCCGCTGACTGGTTAGCAAGCAACAAAAGCTCTTTATTGTACATCGGTGCACGTGACAATAAACTAAACTCAAACTCAGACAGTGCCCGTGGTCAGGATGGAACCCGGGTCTCTGGCGCTGCAAGGCAGCAACTCTACCGCTGCGCCACCGTGCCACCTCAACTTGTCAAATCAAAGTACATTTGGATAAAAGAACTTAAATGGATGAAAAATATTCCATTAGCTGCTTACAGAGTGAATTAGAAAAGCAGAGTCGCAAGAGCCTCACGGTGGCGCAGCGGTAGAGTTGCTGACTCACAGCGCCAGAGACCCCGGTCCAATCCCGACTACGGGCGCTGTCTGTACGGAGTTTGTACGTTCTTCCCGTGAACGACTGGGTTTTCTCTGAGATGTTCAGTTTCCTCCCACACTCCAAAGACGTACATATTTGAAGGTTAATTAGCTTGGTATGGATGTAAATTGTCCGTAGTGTGTGTAGGATAGTGTTAATGTGCAGGAATCGCTGGTCAGCACAGACACGGTGGGCCGAAGGGCCTGTTTCCTCGCTGTGTCTCTGAACTAAACAAAACTTAATTAAATGAAACCAAACTGAATTAAAATGTTCTCACCTCGACAGAACTCTTTTCTGTGACTGATCTCTCATCATTTGGCTTCATTTCAGCTCCAGAGTCATCCGAATTTCCATCATCCCTTAACCTATGCACCACGCTCTGTGCCGTTTTGACCATGTTTTTGAGTTCATCAGGATAAGGCGTTGGATACCTTTTCAAGTTACCTTCCTATCGGTGAATAGATTGCACAGTTTAGTTTATGAACCCCCAAAAGCTCTGGCAAATTGAACATGTATTTGCCCATTTTAATACATTTCAATCAAATCAAAATAATGCTTGCTTCATTCACATATTACTACTGTTCAACATTTACAAAGATGTTGCCAGGACTCGAGGGCCTGAGCTATAGGGAGAGGTTGAGCAGGCTAGGACTTTATTCCTTGGAGTGTAGGAGGATGAGGGGCCACCTTACAGAGGTGTACAAAATCATGAGAGGAATAGATCGGGTAGATGCACAGTTTTTTCCTCAGAGTAGGGGAATCGGAAACCGGAGGACATAGTTTTGAGGTGAGGGAGGAAAGATTTAATAGGCACCTGAAAGATAACTTATTTTACACAAAGGGTGGCGGGGTATATGGAACGAGCTGCCAGAAGAGGTCGTTGAAGCAGGTACTATCACGAATGTTCACAAAACATTTGGACAGGTACGTGACAATAGACAATAGACAATAGATGCAGGAGTAGGCCATTCGGCCCTACACGGATAAGATAGGTTCAGAGGGATATGGGCTGAATGAACGTAGGCAGGTGGGACCCGTGCAGCTGGTGTGGGCAAGTTGGGCCGAAGGGCCTGTTTCCACTCTGTGTCACTCGATATTCAGGTCGATTTTAGTCTATGATCAGTTTATAGCATTGACAACATATGGATGATGTGAGCCATCATATTCCAAATACTCACATAAAACTCGAGTATTTAATCCTCAAAACCAATTAAAATGAGAATGCTCAGAAATAATTAACATGGTTTTCATGCCATTGTGGATAATCAGATTAAAAAAATAACATTAACTGAGTTCTCTTTTAATCCCGGAGATTTGCATTTTCACATGGACCATAGATAAAATTGATTCAGCACACGGATTTAATTGTACCAAACTTGTATGTTAAAATTAATTTCACAGGGCATTTGAGCAATACTTACATCTAGGCATTTTGCAATTGTATTGCAGAAAGTGGAACCACATTGCTAAGTATTTTCATACAGAAACATACACAGAAACATAGAAAATAGGTGCAGGAGTAGGCCATTCGGCCCTTCGAGCCTGCACCGCCATTCAATATAATCATGGCTGATCATCCAACTCAGTATCCCTTACCTGCCTTCCCTCCATACCCCCTGATCCCTCTAGCCACAAGGGCCACATCTAACTCCCTCTTAAATATAGCCAATGAAATGGCCTCAACTACCTTCTGTGGCAGAGAATTCCAGAGACTCACCAATCTCTGTTTGAAAAATGTTTTTCTTATCTTGGTCCTAAACGATTTCCCCCTTATCCTTAATTTGTGACGCCTTGTTCTGGACTTCCCCAACATCGGGAACAATCTCCCTGCATCTCGCCTGTCCTACCCCTTAAGAATTTTGTACGTTTCTATAAGATCCCACCTCAATCTTCGAAATTCTAACGAGTACAAGCCGAGTCTATCCAGTCTTTCTTCATATGAAAGTCCTGACATCCCAGGAATCAGTCTGGTGAACCTTCTCTGTACTCCCTCTATGGCAAGAATGTCTTTCCTCAGATTTGGAGACCAAAACTGTACGCAATACTCCAGGTGTGGTCTCACCAAGACTCTGTACAACTGCAGTAGAACCTCCCTGCTCCTATACTCAAATCCTTTTGCTATGAATGCTAACATACCATTCGCTTTCTTCACTGCCAGCTGCACCTGCATGCGTACTTTCAATGACTAGTGTACCATGACACCCAGGTCTCGCTGCATCTCCCCTTTTCCTAATCGGCCACCATTCAAATAATAGTCTACTTTCCTGTTTTTGCCACCAAAATGGATAACCTCACATTTATCCACATTATACTGCATCTACCATGCATTTGCCCACTCACCCAGCCTAACCTCACATTTATCCACATTTCCTGCTACTTTATCAGCTGATCAACTCCAAGGTACAAAGACGTTAACTTAGGGGTTATCCAATTAAACTGCATAAAACAGAGCTAAATATATCCACTTTTTCCACCAATTATATGACCTCAGTCTTAGGAGTCATATAACCACTGATACTTAAGTTTTATGCAGATGCCATTATATCATCCATTAATGTTTAAGAAGGATCTGCAGATGCTGGAAAATCGAAGGTAGACAAATGTGATGGAGAAACTCAGCGGGTGCGGCAGCATCTATGGAGCGAAGTAAATAGGTAACGTTTCGGGCCTATTTCCTTCGCTCCATAGATGCTGCCGCACCCGCTGAGTTTCTCCAGCACTTTTGTCCAATATCATCTAGTAACTTGGAATACTCTTGTATACTCGGGAATTTAGAAGGATGAGAGGGATCTCATTGAAACATATAAGATTATTAAGGGATTGGACACGCTAGAGAGTTGTGAGTGTGTGGAATTCTCTGCCTCAGAACGCAGTGGAGGCCGGTTCTCTAGATACTTTCAAGAGAGAGTTGGACAGAGCTCTTAAAGATAGCGGAGTCAGGGGATATGGGGGAGAAGGCAGGAACGGGGTACTGATTGGGGACGATCAGCCATGATCACAGTGAATGGCGGTGCAGGCTCGAAGGGCCGAATGGCCTACTCCTGCATCTATTGTCTATTGAAGCTTAACTGCGCGCAGTATATTCTTCTGTATTTAAAAGTTATGATTCTCAGCAAAACAGATGCATCAATTTCCAGCAAACGTCAACCATCAGCAAACACAAAACTAGGACCTCTTACCCAGGTAGGCCGTGTAGTCAGAAATATCAAATATCCTTGTATCTCCAGTACTAATTGAATAGAAACATAGAAAATAGGTGCAGGAGTAGGTCATTCGGCCCTTCGAGCCTGCACCGCCATTCAATATGATCATGGCTGATCATCCAACTCAGTATCCCGTACCTGCCTTCTCTCCATACCCCCTGATCCCTTGAGCCATAAGGGCCACA